>LOEQ01003506.1:40241-58878 GCA_001685075.1 Bramus lutescens
GGACCTTTGGAAGAGCAGACGATGCTCTTAACCTCTGAGCCATCTCTCCAGCCCCCAACTTAACTTTTTTATTTTAATATCTAATATGTTTACTAATGTAGAAATATATTGATCTAACCTATAGAATTATGAAGGGTATGTACTTGTTACTATTTGGATATATGACACCTCTCCTACATATCACAGACACAAACAAATACAGAAAACAAAACAAAAAAAAACATGCGAATGTGAAGGGCAGAGACCATTAACATACCTAAGTCAAACCCATTCCTATAATAATGAACCCAATGTCTTATAACATCATTTGTTTAGTTCATAGAGTTGCAGCCTTCAAAACCTCTTAAAGAGTCCCACATTGTGACTACATCCATCCCGTCTCCTCATCCCTTCCTTCCTTTCATAGTGCCGGAGATAAAACCCAGGCAGAGCTTGTGAGTTCTAGGGAAGTGTCCCACTGAGCTGTATCCTTATATAATATGGCGATGGGTTCATTATTGTAGGAATGGGTTTGCCTTACGTTGTGTGTTCAGTCTCTACCCCTCCACTATGTTGTTAAAAAGCTCTAGCTACAACTAGACAACTCAAACGGATTTCCATTCGCTTTATGTACATTATTCAATCTATGTGTTCTGCTCAGTAACACTAATAAAACACATTCCCTACAGTTGATATCATAAGAATATTTATGATACTACTCCAGGATTCCAGAGATGCCAGCCTTGAACCTTAGTCTCAGTAACAGTAAATTGTTTCGGGGTATTCAGAGCACAGCCAGATCACTAACGGCATATCCAATCCATCTGCATGGGAATACAAATATACAGTGTTGCACGTCTTTAGTTTTCTACTAAAGATAAGCCCACTTCTTCGTTGTCTCAATGAACAACAAGTGGCAGGGACATGTTTTCCTCTAGAGGAAGCCATATGAGGACAGCTTCATTTCAGACTCCAGCCTCCGAAAGCGCTGTTGTCCTGAGCCGNCATTTCAGACTCCAGCCTCCGAAAGTGCTGTTGTCCTGAGCCGTGAAGCCTGTCATACTTCAATACGGCTGCCCCTGGAAGCTAACATACTAATGCACATCTTGCATGCTCTAAGGCTGCTACTTTTTCAGTTCTTAAATTTAAAATCCTATTTTTGTCATCTCAAATCTATCAAGATATTTAACTTACAAGAATAACTTTAAATGAAAATACTGGAGCTGAAAGTGGTTCAATGGTTAAAAGCACTGGTTGCTCTCTTCCAGAGGACCCAGGTTAGAGTCCCAGTACCTGCATGGCAGCTCATGACTGTGTGTAACTCTAGTTACAGGGGATCTGACGTCTCTGAGCACCAGGCAAGAATGTAGTGCATAGACATGCAAGCAAAACACCCATACACATAAGATAATAATTTTAAAATGAGAATACAGACCTTTTAAAGGAACTTTTCTAGCGCACATTAGGAAACCAATATATTTGCATGCATTCTATATAGATAGTGCTATTGAAGTTCATTATGATGACATGGTAAAACTTCGGTCACCCAAGGCTGGCTATAAAACAAGAAACTAGGATTTTAAAAAGAAAGCTTGGGAAGTAAGGCCTTACTCTGTTTGCACTTGTCTTATTAACCACAGAAGTTAGAGATGGGACTCCTAATATTTTATATGACTAACTGGTATATAATGGGGGCTCTACAGAAGCAACTTTTCATTTATGGTACTAAATCTAATTCCCAAAACAATTTCTCTCATGGTCCTGCATAACAGTAAAAAGACAAACATAAATGAACACTAAGTACTACTGGAAGTCCATATGGCTTGCTTCACGAAGATACAGCTGACCAAATCAGCTGAAAACTATCTCTACCAATATCCAAGATTAGTGCATCAAGACACAAGTGAGTGAATGAACAATGAATGCTACACAACGCCTAAAAGCAAAGTGTCATTGCTTCCTTTCAGACACTTAACTGATGTCAGACTTGTGTAGTAGACCATCTACTGCAAACGACCAGAACCCATAAGCCATTTTACTCCTTTTTTAGTCATATCCTCCCTTAAGCAAAACGAGCAGTACTCAAAAAAGCAGCCTTTACATATAAAGTTAATAATATTCTTGTTTTTAAGTGCCCTTTCAAACAAAGGTTTAAAAGTTTCTTATAAAGAAGTAATGAGAAGAGAGCAAGCACAACAACCTTTGCCACCATCAAAAAGCTTCAACAACCTCTAAAACCATTATCATGGAAATACTCACTAAAGAGCTATTTCCTACCACAGCAACTACCACAGTTAATAGGGTAATAACTGTCTTCTTGCTTAAGTGACATAATACCTACACACAGCAAACAATTTACGAACTACTGGTCAGCTGTGAGCATTCTAATTTATATAAAACATCAGTAAAATGTATTTCAAGTACAAAAGGATGTAATTAAAAGATTTAGGAACAAACAGAGAAAGAGAAAAAAAATATGAGGATTCAGTGTTTTCCACATAAACACCGGAAAAACGCAAATGTTAGACACAAAACAAAGATTGCCACACACCTCTTGAAGTGCAGTGGTGATAACCTCTAAAAGGTAGGGAATGATGAACATGAACCAAAGGAAGGGAGTGGAACTTGGCTGGGATGCAGCTCAGTAGCAGAGCTTATGTTCAGCATATGTGAGAACATGGATCAATGATTTTAATACCTAAAAGGGATTAAATATAAAATGGTCTCCTATCCATCACTGTCTATCAAATAGACTCAACACAATTTTATAACACTGTTGGTCCTAATTAGTCTACTAATAAGTATGTGCATTAGAAAAGGAATACAAGCTAACTATCAAATACTCTGCTTTCAATAAGCTTCAAATTTACAGTTTACCAACCTTCTGACACTGGAAGCCATTTAGGAAATCAAAGAGTACATTAGCAATTCTATGAAGTGAGCAGAGGCACACATAAGGATAAGCTACTCTTCACTCCATAAGGTACTTATCTCATAGCTTTGCAACAATAGAATCCAGACTGCTCTAATGTGTCCCGGCCCCCCTCCCCGAAAAGATAAAATTAAGAAGACACTTAGAGTAATCGTAAGGAACAGGGAGGGTATTAGAAGCATTTACAAATGCTTCTTAGTCTCTCCTTTAAAGAGCCTAACTTAGCACAGCATTGCCAGGGATTCTTCCCACTTTTTTGGTTTGCTTTAGTGACAAAAAGTTACTTAGTGGAAAAAAAATAGTAACAGAAATTTTCTGTAGGCGTCTAAGAGTCTGGAAACATCCCAAGAGCAACACATACAGCAAATCCCAAGCCATGAACTATAGGCTGATATTCTGTGGCAATGGGTTTGAGGGTTTAAGTGTTAAGAATCACAAAGAAACAAGCTTCCTCAGCTTTGGAACAAACACAAGCATGAAGTTATAGGAAGTTCTCACCTACAATACTTGTAATCTACTTGCAACTTTCCTACAGTTAATCAATATTCTAAAAAGTTCTTGCATCAGGCAGCTATAAAGCAAGTAATATCCATGACAAAAGGGAGAATTTGATTAGTGTTACAGAGCCCTTCCAAATCAGCAGACACAACAGTTATGCACATTGTTAATACCTGTGCTCCTGATACAGGGCCAAAGGGGTTTGGTGGTCTCATGACAGGCTGGCTGTATATCAGGGTTGGTTGTGTCATTACAGGCACACTTCCCATCTGAGGAGGCTGAAAAAATAGGATAATATTAAGTTAAGAAATGCTGGGTCACATATTCATTACTGTGGAGGAAGTAAACAAGAAGACTAGCGGGAATAAAAGATGAACGGTACTTCTCTGCTCTGACTGCATACAAGGAAGTTCGATATCTACAAATTTCTGAGCACTACTTTCATATAGCCTTAAAATATACCAAATAAAGCCTGACCTTTTTTATTCAATGGAGTTGCCAAACTTAAGATTTATTGTAGTATAACAAAGAAATATTCTGACAGAAAAGATGAAACGAGGAGGAAGAGGAGAGGAGGAGATAGTAGAGGAAAAAAGCTTCAAGTACCCAGATTTCTCTAGGTCTATATACAGAGAAAACTGTAGGCTCTATATCTAAATATTAATATACTTCAGAGCATGCCGATTGCCTTTGCATATCAAATCAAGTTTTATGCCATATGCAAATGATCATAATGACTGATTTTATGTGTGTGTGCACACGTGCAGGTGTGCGCACAGGTTCATGTATGTATAGGTACAAGTATACACGTGGAGGCCAGAGGTTAACCTCATATCACTGAGGGTAACAGAATATAGATTATGAGGATGGTAAATGGTTCAAAGACTGATTTTGTACCACAGCAATCACTGTCAGAGGAAAATCCTCCTGGCCTATAGCACATTAATGTACCCCTATGCAATTCTACTGTATTAAGGTGGTATCATTTCACTAATCATACCAAAATAGCTTAGAGTAAACACTAACATGTAAGTGAGTTTGCAATGAAAGGCAACATGCACAGCAAAGCTACAAGGGTGAAAATAAGTGGTCAATACTGGATACACTAACCAACAATACCTATTTTAGAACAACTATTCTTAAAACATACTTATGAATCATTGTTAGGTTCCTGATCTAGTAGTATATACAGGGCACTTAAAAAACAAGTAAGGTTGTAGTAAACTACTATAAATAAACTAATGTTAGGAATAAATGACTCTATTTTCCAAAACTTTTATTTAAAAACATACTTACAATTCCATATCCTATAATGCCTGTTGGTGTAGTAGCAGGATAGGCCATTACAGGGGGTGCCTGATATGGCAAAAGAGAAAGTAAATAAGGAAATGTTAATTCCTGTATGTCATGAGTTTAAAGGATTGTCAGATTTCTATTTAAAACAAATTGCTAAGACAGCTATGATTATATAACACTTGTGATTACTGAAAATTGTCAATTAATACTCAATGAGAAGTAAAATCTCAAAATTAACAGAAAAGCGGAACTGTTGGGAAAAAACCCACTTAGACTCAACAGTAGTCTAAGCTCACAGCATCCTTTACAGCTTTCAAAGACCTTTCCACAGAGCACTTGCCTGCTCTGTTTGAGACCCTAGATTCTATCCCCAGTTGCATCAAGATAAGCAAACAAATGAAAAAGTCGCCAGGTATTTAAAAATATCCAGAATTTTAAGTCTACCATTCTTATAAAAATTGAGTTCCAGAGCAGTTAGGGCTACATACCCTGTCTCAAAAAATAAAATAAATAAACAGTAACATTAAAACGTTTATCAAGAAAAAGATAATATGGATGTTTTTGGTGTATTTCTTTAGTACTGGAAGGAAAAAAATCATAAAGATTCCACATCAATAAGTATCATGATATTCAAAAAATTAGTTTCCAAAGATCTTGCTCATGGTTGTCAAAACCATAGTAAGATTTCAAAGTGCCTCTGAGTGACTCTCCCTAGAATCACAACTTTCATGTAACCAGCTGTACGCTAGCTTCCTAATTTGTTCTAAAACTTTTAATTACATAGAAGAAATTCAAATTATAAGTACATATTAAATGAGGTCTTCTTGTTCTACTTTAACTGATGATTTGTAAACATACAATCTAGAAACATTGTTTTAGATATGGCTGTCTTAACAATATTCCCCGCATACCTCTCTCATAAAAGACTAAAACTGAGCACAGGTGAAAGACCAATAACACGGTTAAAACATGAAGTTATACAGCAATTTGAACATATGCATGAAGTTAAATGAAGCATAACTTTAAAAAATAACACTAACAAGTGAAGTTTAGTATTTAGGTGAGCATGTAGGGCATATTGGTCTCTCCGCACTTCAAAACCAAGATCTCTAAGAGCAGTAAGACAAACTGCCAAGTATAGCAGAAGCCTGTAAGATTACATGCAATTGTTATTTCAAACATTACACAATCAACATTTCCCTTCATTCAAAAGTCATCAAGTGCACGGTGGCAGCACAGATATACACACAGACACCCAGCCATCTGGCAGCAAATGGCAGAATATTAAGCAAGAAAGAAAAATTGGTATTACCCATGCCACCATCAGAATCAATTCTGCAACACACCCATGAAAAATCAGTAAATGCTAGGAAGAATTTCTGGCACACTGAAAATCTGATGTGAAAACAAGGACTAGCTGGAAGGTTATGAGAGTCTGCTGCAGCAGTGTTAATAGCATGCCAATTTATTGCCAAAAAAAAAAGAAGGAAGAAGAAGAAGGGCTAGGTTTTGGTCACTTACGTATTGTGGAAAATGCATGCCATTCTGCTTTTCCCCAGGGAGAACAATTACATAATGCAATAACACTGGATTAGAGCAAGTACTTACACAACAAAATACACAGAGAGCATTTTAGTTTACATGTACATTCACTACCTAAAATTCCAGCTATCTATACATCTAAAAAGAACATCTATTTCAAACACTATCAAGGTTGACAAGGAAAACACGTTTAGCTACCTCCCTATATAGACACAATGGTTTAGTACTTACAAATGTTATTAAAACACAAAATATATCATTGATGCCTGAACAAAAATTTCAAGTGCATCCTCAAATAGGATGATGTCATTAATCTACCATCAGGGTGGGGGTTACCAAAGAAAACAGTTTGAGGCATAACAAATATTTTAACAAAATAAGTGAATTTGCCTGAAATATTAAAAATTAAAAACCTTGACAGTGTTTAAAGAATTAATTAAAAGGTTAGAAATGTAAAGAAACACCATAAGCAGCAGTTTACTCTTAGTGAATCACATCACAGGCCTCACATGTTAGCCATTAAAAAAAAATCAAACTATAAAATACACACAAATATCTTAAGAGATGACACACACTACAATATACAACACACTGTTATATTGTCAACTTACATACAAACGGTAGAGGGTTGGGCGTTTATTTATTACATTCTATAAGTCAATATTGGGTAAATGCTATCCTATGCTTTCAGTACTCCATAAAGATTAATACTGACAACATTAAATAAGCAAACAGCACTGTGCTTTGATGTTAGCTGTTGTACTCACAGCATTACACATACCCATCTGCAGCCATGAAGCCACTAAACTAACACTCCTACCAGTTCTAGTCACTGAGGCATGTTATAATGGAAAACGCTGGATTCACAATCAAGTTTCAATTTAAATCAGCTTTAAGTGCTTTCCATTTGGAGATTTTAAAAAGCACAGACAACATTGTACTTCCAAGTGATATATGTACTCCAACTCTTGAGAGAACACTACACTCTTAGGATGCACTTACTGTAAGTCATGTTCATATGCTTGTGTTTGTATGTAAAACCTAGACTATGAAGCAGACATGGTGTTAGACACCTGTAACTCCAGCACTTGGAAAGCCGTGAAGAATGGTGCATATGAAGCTGATTTGAACACTTAATAAATTCAGAGACAGTCTGGGTTCTATAACAAAACTTTTCACATACTCACACCTGCCTCCTTGAAAAACAACAAAATAAAACAAAGTTAAACTCAAATATTTTCATTTTATAAAGTCTAAAACTCTTAACGATTTAACCTAGCCTACAGTTTTAACACATAAGCAATCCAAGGTAAACAAGGCAATGTCCTACAAGGGACTTGCTGACAAGAAAGCTGCTATATTAAGCACAATGGTTCTAACAGCAATTAGGGAGGCTATAAGATATAGCACCCAAGTAATCAAAACCCTGCCTTCATACCACTCAAAGAAAAACCATAGTTCAAATGTTTCAACAGAAAGGGTATGAATTTCTCTGGCAGAGGGAGAGGAGATGTGGTAGATTAAGATAAAACAGGCCAAAGACAGGAAAATAGCCACAAGCTATTCTGGGCCTACTATGTCTTATAGTAATTAAAAACATCAATAGGACCTCTTTTATACTAGGTGCTACTTAACCAGCAGACACTGCTTTCTGTTAGTGAACTTTATAATTTCCAAGTTCAATATTCACAGCACTTCCCAAGTTATTCATGCACATGTACAGAGGCATAAAATACTGAATTACACCACCGTTCATTCCCCAGTAATGGAATAAACTAGATGTTCTGCTTCCAAGTGTTGGGATTATAGGCCATATACCAGTATGTCTGGCTTAGAATGAGGCTTTATAGGATGTGAAATTGGTTCAGTGTTCACTAATTCATTGATCAGGGTAAATTCAATCAAACATTAAATGGCTACAAATAATGAGAATCAACTACATAAACTATATAAAACTAACAAAACCCAAGAAAATAATCTGTTTACCCACAGTAAGGTTCAAAAAATGTAAGGACTTTAGACCCTAGACAGTAAATAACAAATTTAGAGTGACAATACAGTGTAGTGTATCCTGCCTGTAGCTTTGAGGCCACATGTTAAGAATGAATTCCATTACTTAAGAACTTTGTACTGCTGCTGTATGTTTTAGGAACTGTGCATATTCTGTAGTCTATAACGTGTGAGAAAACAATAGCTCCTATCATAACCACACATTACTTATTAAAACATGTCTAGCCTGGAATAATCTTTAAATACATGTTAGGTATTAAAATGTGCCCGACAAAGATAGTCAACCAGCTTTAAAGAAAAAAAATGAAGTACTTAATAAACGCAGTAATAATCTTTCCATTTATGTCTATCACGTTAATTTTTGTTACACACTGTAGTTAAGATATCCATGTATTAGGATCAGAAGCTTCCTCAACTCACCATTGTTGCAGCATTCCAAGCAGTTGTTGGTGCAACCTTTGGTTGCCAGTTAGATCCTCCTGTTAACTTCTTTTCACCTGGTTGACTCCAACTTACATCACTTTAAATAAACATAGACACACAATGTTTCTATATGGACACACTGAACATTAAAAGCACCAAACTGATGTCTCTATACACAATTCCGAAGTGAAAAATCACATCAGCTTCTACACAATATTTAAATAATATGAACAAGACACTCACTTCTTAGTGGTTCCATTTCCAATGCCAAGATCTGGGAAAAGAGAAAAGGATTTAAGAACTAGAATCATTTTACTAAACAAGCTCAAGTGTGACTGAAGAATCGAAGGACTACTTACTGCCCACAAGGTTGGCTAAAGATGAGTCCAAGTCATCAGACACTAACTTGTTTGGTGGAAGTTTGGCAATAGGAAGACTCTGGTTCTGAGAGGCCACTGTTGGTTTGAGGAGTCCACCTAGTTCATCAAAGCCTTAAAGTTACAAACAGACGAAATGGGACGCGTAAGGAACTTCATGAGCTGCAGCTTTCTAAGGGACTTCTCTCCCCTTTCTGCTGGTTTACTCACGGCAAGTTTTCCCAGAACACGGGAAATACCCTCAGGTGGAGAGAGGAGAAATCCGCCATCTTCTAGCGAACTTTAACAGAAATAATTAGTGTAATCTAATGATAAAATTATATCGAGGTTAAAGGGAATGATTTTTAAAAAGTTATAAAAGGGAGGGAGAGAGGATGTAAATCTCTCCCTATCCCAGCAAAAAATTTCTGAACACTCAAACCTAAAGTCCCTTTTATGTTGAGAAAGAATATTTTTAAACGTCTTTCATACTGGAGCTGAAGAAATGGCTGAAGAGTTAGTAGTACCCATATCAGGTAGCTCACAAGCACCTGTAATTTGAGCCCAGGAGATGCTACGTCTCTAGCCTCTACAGGAACCTGTACTCAAGTGCATACACCTGCCTCCTCCACATATGCAATTATAAAATTAATCTTTAAACTTCAAACAATTCAGAAAAAAATAAGACAGGTCCTCACTTGTGCAGCTCTGATTGGGCCAGAACTTCTATGTAGATGAGATCAGGCTGACATTAAACTTACAGAGATCCAATCTCTGCCTTCCAAGTAGTAGGATTAAAGGCATATGCCACCATGCCCAGCTACAACAAACCCTTTTACAAAAAGGTTTTTTTTTTTAATTGTGCATGTGTGCATGTGTGCATGTGCACATGAGTCAGAAGAAAACTTGTAGGAGTTGGTTCTCCTTCCACCAAGTGTATCCTGGAGATGGAAATTCAGGTTGTAAGGCTTAGAGCAAGTGCCCTTACCACTGGGCTATCTCATAGGCCCAAGAACGCATATTTTAGAGAACTTTTCACTTCTCATACTTGGGAATATAAAAACCTAAGTCAGGGGCTGGGGAGATGGCTTAATGATTAAGAACACTGGCTGCTCTTCCAGAGGACCTAGGCTTAGTTCTCAGCACCTACATGGTGGCTCATAACTGCCTGTAACAACAGTTCTAAAGGATCGAATGCCCTCTTCTGGTCTCTAAGTGAGCCTGCATGCACATGGTGCATACAGAGACAAGCAGGCAAAAAACCCTACAAATAAATAAAAATTATTAATTTTAAATAATTAAAAGACTCTAAACTGTATCTAAGAAAACTACATAATTACATAAATTCACCTAAAAACAAAAATAAAACTCCATAAAGGTTCTTCACCAAGGGTTAAAAGGTAAAAAATCCAACACAGTCAGCCCACTTCGGGACTCAGCATCATGACTGATCCAGGAATGCTAGAGCCTAAAAACAGGAAGTCACCAAGGACGGTGATTTCCAAAATAAAAAACTGCAAGTTTCCAATTCTCTTTTCCTAGACAAGCCAAATTCAAAAGAGAAGAGTCAAATGAACCCCCAAATACAGAAGTATAAGCCTAAATTAAATGCACATTAAATAATTCCATACGCATAAGCTTGCTTCTTATTTTTATGGATAACTAATTATACATCATACAACTAAAAACACTTCAATATGTTTTAAAGTTAAAATTTAGTTGCTAACCGAAGTCAATGATTATGTCCTTATAGGAATAAAATTAGAACATTGAAGTTTTATAGGAATGGTATAAACTTCACAATAATCCGAAGCATAAAGCACTGGCCGCACCCTAGAGTCTTACAGTCTTGATGACAAATCAGCCCTGCAGTCACAACCTTTAACACACCCAGCTTTCTTACATATACGCTATCTAAACATGACAAGGGTGAAGAAGACACACTATGTCTTCAGTTTCAGAAACAATCTCACACTGTAATATACTCTTTGGTCATTTCAGTTAAATAAAAATTATGATAATTTAAAAGTTACAGCACTTTACACACAAGAAACTGTTTTCTCTAACTGTGATGTGGACCAAAAAAACCCCCACAAAAACAAAAATAAACAAACAAACAAAAAAAAAAACACCACTTTCCCAAACTCTAAAACACTACCAAGAAAAGTATTCTTTGAAGTTCCCATCAAGCAAGTGGTTGGGGAAGAAGATCAATTTACTCTAATCTACAAATGCTAAAAGCAGTATGTTTCCTATTAAGACTATGCATTAACACACTAGCATATTTGGAATCAGCAAAAATAAAACAAAAAAAAAATCTTTTCCTTACCTCCAGAATCCACCGTAACATTTGTAGATTTATTTCCAAATACAGACTCAAAGTCAACATTAAGGCCAGCTGAAGGGTGTGGCTGTGCACCTGGAGAAGGGCTGAATCCTAAGAAAAAGCAAAATGCAAAATGCTCAGCTTTCTACCAACTATATTAATAGTTAAATACAGCATCCATATATTAATAATGGTAATAGAATGGGGAAAGCAATACATTCCTTAAACAAAAAAGCTAGTTTTTCAAGAAAAATTTTTTCTTCAATACATCACACTTTTGAGACCAATACCACACTGTAGTCCAAGTGATTCTCCTACCTCAGCCCCCAAGTGCTAAGATAATAGGTGTGAGCCATCATACCCAGCTACATTTCCATCACCCACTAAGGAACTAAGAAGGAGCAACATGCATTGGATTATAAATTTACTTCAGTCCAGAAGGGAAACCTTTGCTTGTCTTTTATATTAATTTTGCATCTGATAATATTTTTTCCAAGACAGAGTTTCTCTGCAGCTTTGGACCTTGTCCTGGAACTCTATAGACCAGGCTGACCTTGAACTCACAGAGATCTGCCTGTCTCTGCCTCCTGAGTGTTGGGATTAAAAGTGTGCTCCACCACTGCCCAGCTCTGATGATTTCTTAAAACCTAAATTAATCTAGAACATAAAGGTCCTGCTCTCTCTCTGCCTATATAACCTTCTGTATCTCTCTCATCTACTTTTTTTTCCTACTTTATCTCAACAGTTACACTAAAAAAATTGTTATTACATGTATTTATTAATGTCTGCCTGTGTATATATATGCATGTGAGCATGCATTGTCACAGTGTATGTGTGGAAGTCGAGACAACTTCTGAGAGTTAGTTCTTTCCTCCAGCCTGTGAGGCTGGGATGCAAATTCAGGTCACACTGCTTGGCAGAAAGCACCTTTGACACACTGAGGCTAAAATGGCCTGGAAGTTACACGGTTTAAAACAAATCTGCAAACTGGTGGGATTCTAAAAGTTGCAACTTCACAAATGTTTGTGTCCCAACTGTTTTTGGAACATTAAAGAAAATGATAGTCTTTCAATACCCACCCACTCTCTCAATTCAACACACCACGTTTACCAGGAATGGCAAGTGTGTGAGCCAAAAGGCTAACTAGCCTGAAATACAAACCCATAAATATTTCTTGTGCTATCATGAAGTAGTGGTGCTATGATAGCAGAGCTCCAAGCCTGAGTCTGTGAGCCTGCCCATACTGGGTTAACAGACATAAAGTTTCAATTCTCAGATTGTTTTCCTAAAGCTAAGTGTGTAAAATTCTAGAAGCTAAAAAGAATTAAAACATCTAAAAATATTGGGTCTGTCACATGAATTGAGCTTTGAATCACTAAATATATTCAGGTACATAGTCTAGAAAGGACCACGAAACAAGATTCTTATGCTTTATAGGAGGCTGTAGTCACTTGCTTCTAAGGTCTCTTGCTTCCTAAAGTCCATCAAGTCAGCATGTAAACACACAGAAGCACCCAATTTTACAAGGTCAGATTAGTAATTTAGTGAGACTTAAACGTATGCAAAGCTTTTACAGTCCATGGGCTTAATGGTTCTTATTATAGCTTAAGAGCAAAACATGTCTGTGCTTACATGTGTTCATGCTACTACCACACTGTAAGACATATAACACTATATCATGGGCTCTGGGAATAATCTTCAGTAAAGGATCACTAATCTTTTGGTCATATATTTATCAACACTTTACAGCTAGGCCATTACATCTAATTGCCATTTTCTCCTGCTATAATATCCCTGTTTTCTACCCTTTACAGCAATCTAGGGACAACTTTATTATTTCTTGTTATAAGGTAACCATCTCCTGAAGTCCCTTGAGTAATTTGCAAACTTGTAAAATTATTAGCTACAAGAAAATTAAATAAGAAAAATGTAATTCAAAACATGTACCTCTTTAAAAAAAATCCTACATAGACAAAAAATGCAACATCAAATAATTTGTAATAGCAAATAGGGAAGCAACATATTTCTAAGGAAATCATTTTTCTGTATACCATTGTGCATGCATGTACATGTTACATACATACAAACGAGGTAAAATTTTTCTTTACTATTTCAATAAACACCATTAAATTAATGGCCTGCAGCCCCCAACACACACACACACACATAGGTAAAAAACGAAACAACAACAACACTCCTTCAGACACTAACAGCAGGAAGCATCCAAGGCCAATCTGGGCCACACTGTGAAATCTACCTCAACAAAGAGCAAGCAAACAACAACAACAAGCCCAACTAACAGCACTATTTCAAAAGGTACATTTTGAAGGAAAAGGGAGGCAGGGAGTAAAGTGAATGAACAAGCAGTCTGAGTTTTGGTCCAGTCTGGGCTACAAATCAAGTATTAGGACAAGCTCCAAAACTACACAGAGAAATCCTGTCTTGAAAAAAAGAAAAGAGAGAGAGAGAATCAAAGGAAAACAGCTGCTTTACATTACACGAGCTAGTAATAATAAACTCTCATGAAGATGTTGAAGTCATGAGTATAGACTAGAGCATAATAGGCATCTATTTACAAAATCAAGACATGCTTTAAAAAAGACAGGGAGGAAACACATTCTCAAAAGCAAGCAAGGACTGGGACATGGCTCAGTAGGAGAGTTTGCTGAGAGTGCCCAAGCTCCTAGGTTTAATCTCCAGTACCATTGGGGGCAGGGTGGGAAGTGGGTCTATTTATTCCTAACAGGTTTATAAAAATTCAGCCAGGTGTGGTAGGATATGCTTTTAATCCCAGTACTTGGGAGGCAAGCAGATCTCTGAGTTCAAGGACAGTCTGGTCTATATATTGAGTTTTCCAGGACAGCCAGGGCTACACAGTGAGGGCCTGTCTTGTACTGGGAAAAAAAAAAGAAATCCCTCCTGTACAAATAAATCAATAAAGTAAATAAACGGTAACAGAAGGCTCGTGATGTATAAGTGTAGTATTAGGTTCTGTCTGGGTGTCAAAATAAAAATCCTAATAAGGCACAAGAACAAGGGACTCAAGATGAAAAAGAAAGGAAGGAATGGGGATAGAGGTATTCAACTTAAAAGTTACTAAAACACAATTTTTGAAAGAACACAAGGCTCTGGGTACTCCATTAAAAGATTAATAAAAGCCAGTATTATCAACTTAAAAAGAACAACAAAAAACCCTTTCAACTCTCTTTTCAGCCAATTCTAGCCTATCTTTGAATACCTAACTTCACAGATAAAGAAGAGGCCTACACAAAGATTCTAGCTACTTCTCCCCCCACCAAGTTTAGAATATGCTGTAAAACATTATTTTCTGTAACTCATGTAAAATTTTGACTTTTAATATTGCAATGGCAGGTTAGTTAAGTCACTGTTCTAATTTATTAGCTAAAATGGAATACATACTTTTCACTTTCCCCTTTGTCTTCAGACAAGTGATGAAGTGAAAGACTTATGAAGAGGACTAAGAAAATGAACGACTTAAGGCGACATGAACTTATAATATGCAATAGCTTTAATGGTAAGAATGACAATGGGTCTCCTTCCAGTGTACAAGGTAAAAAACATAAGCACACATAAACATGCAAATTTAGATGTTACTTTTAAATCAACTCTCTGAACTAGTGAACAGGATACGACACAAGGTACTAGTAGCTGGAGTGTCACACTACAGCTGACAACGAAACAAAGAAAACTCAGAATTAATCTGTTTTCTGAAATCTGCATTAAATACAACTAGGAGTATTTCAGGAATCAATTTAAGAATCTTAACTACATATATTATCGCTCCAGTTATTTTAAAATTTGATGTTAAAATCCAAAGTAATTATTGTAGCACTATAAAAGTAATTAGCACATAAGTAAAAAACTTAGTATAAACATTAATTGGGAAGAAAAGGTTAAATGGTACTTTACCAACAAACATTTCATGAGTAGGTGTCCTAGTAGTAAAAGTGGATACATCTGAAGAAATGGGAAGGTGAACATCACCACTATTTTTTGTGAGGAAAGGATTTAAGCTTGGAATGGCATCATCAACAGCATCTAGAGTAGCAGAGAAAGGATCTGTGCGTCCAAGTGAATTACAGCAAAATGAAGAAAGGAAGCAAATAAATTAGTATTGTGATTAGTTGAAGGATGCAAAGTGAAAAGTAGTAGTTATATTATTATTAATTTTACTCACAAATATATTTCATCACTAACATGAAAGAATTGCATTTACCATATGGAAATCCTTGGGGGAACTGTCACCATTAACTACTGCAGCAGACCATTACAGTTAGACTTGCTTCTCCCCACATTAGAAAGCCAATAGTCATACAGTTAAAATAAGAGACTAAGCACCAAATATTCCCATACCACTCACCTTGCACCTGCTCTGGCTGAGTGTATTGGTTTTGATGGCACAACTCTGCTTACTCAAATCATTGAAATACATACTTGGTAAAGGTAAGGCATGAGTAAATTTGCAGAAGAAAAGCCATTTCAAATTAAGGTAAGAAACTGATTCTAATATTTGTAAAACTCTTGTTTAGGTTCAACAGCCAGAAATATTAAAGGGAAGAAAAAATTTAAGGAGAGAGAGGGACCTGCTGACAATTAAAGAGATGACTGTCCCGCTGTCTGGGAAGAACTCTAAAAGTCTTGAAGTGGTTTCCTACAGGGTAACAAATGTTCCCACCATAAAACTAACAGGCTTTTTTCTCCTTCAATTCTGTATCTAAAGTTACTCTTTTATCTAAAATTACATTTTTCCTGTTCTTATGCCTCATTCAAGTCAGCTGTTCTAGTGAGAAAAGCCCCTTAAAATTGAAAGGTTTAACTAAAGGAGAAAAGAAAAAAACATAAAGGATAGCAAACATACAGCATCATACTTTTATTTGTAATAACTAAAATCAAGATGATGATTCTACACGTTCAATCACCAGCCTCTTGCAGTTTTATGACTACATAAATGAACAATAACCTAACAATAGCCAATACTCTAAGGACCAGCTAGCTCACTTACTCTGACAGGCACACTTCCTTTAGTCAATCAATTCAAGGCAAACATTCAATAACCCTAGATGTAACGACTTAAAAACTGGAAAATAACAAGAAAATAACAAATTAATAGGTTCAATTAAAGCATCTTTTAAAAAAATTTAATTCTTTATTGTAAGTAATGTCCTAGGAAGCAAGTATTCTTATAGAATATCAATTCACTGTAAGAAAATCACTTCTAAACTCAAACTAATTAACTACTCAAACTCAAGATATGTTAACATCTTCCTCATAAATGTAGAAACAAAAACAAAAAAAATGTAACAGCAGGGAGACAAAGTAAGAAAAAATAATTCAGAAATAAACAGATATATAAGAAGTTGGTTTTGGTACTGAAGCCAAATGTACTTTGCAGAGAATCATGGAGTTGGCGTTGAAAGGAGTGCACCACAGTCATGGTTCCTGGGGCACTGTGTCTTTCAGTTCCTGCGAAACCAGGCACGCCCTCAGCATTCAGCCTACCTTTGTTCCTCTGTGTCCCTTCCTTAGAAGTCAGAGAGCATGTATCAGTTCGGCAGATCATTACTCTTAAGACATACCTTGTCTGGCTTGCAAGCTAGCAAGTGTCATTGTATTCTATTTTGATACATGTATAAAAAGTCTGATTGCTTGGAATAAATTTGTCTCAGACTCGATCTTGCTGAGACCCCTCCAGCCCAGTCTGGTTTTCATTCCCAATGACCATATCAGGAGACACTGGTTTGGTAAATAAGCAAGGGCACTTACAACAATGTCATCTATCCACTGTAGCTCCTCATACAATAAGGACATTTGAGTTTAGAGTTGACTAGTGGAGTTGGAAGCATACTTTGAAAATATTCAATAATGTAGAGTTTTAAAGTGCATTTTATTTTGCTGAGCAAATAACAATATGCAAAAATTGTACAACACATTCATAGCAGACCAATCAAACAATAAGTAAATCCAGCTTCTATTCTACTTGACAAATCCTACAATTAATCTATACAGGGTTAATTAGCAGACAAAAATAATAAGCACAATTATTAAGTATTATAGTGATGTTCAAGCTATTCCAACTTAAACTAGCTCCCAGGCTGGCAAATTTCAAAACTTTTTCTCTCTTGTGTATTTGCAGTGTACTTGTGAGTGCAGATATTTTGCCTCTGTGTGGGTATGGGTATAGAGGCCTGAAGCAGACACCTGTAGCCTTCCTCAATCTCTCTCTCTAACCTTATTTACTGAGGAACTCAAAGGAAGTCAGAATTTACCAATTCAGGCTCATGTATCTAGCAAGCTTGCTCCTAAGATCTTGCTTCCAGTTAGCATCTGAAATCTGGAATAACCTATAGGTCACCATACCCACCTGGCATTTACGTAAGTTCTAAGGACCCAAACTAGTCCTCTGTCTTGAACAGTAGCAAATACTTGAACCATTCATTGAGTGATCTCCCTAGCACTCTTAAAATTTTGAAAGATTCAACCCAGCATAAAACCTTCGACCTACAGCTTGCCCTGCTGGCAGAGTGTTCTGGGGCCAGAGTCTAGCAGAATCCTCATCAAAGAACCAGAGAGACTTCATCCAGCAACTGATGGGAGCAGATGCAGTCCCACAAGGCAAATATTAGGCAGAGCTCCAGGAGTACTGCGGAGGAGGGGCAGGAAGAATCAGAGGAACCATAGGGGCCAGTGATAGCAAAAGAACACAGCCCACAGAATCAACTGACTGGGATTCATGGGCACTCACAGAGGTCAGGGAGCCTTTAAGGGTCTGACCTAGATCCTCTGCAAATATGTTATGGCTGAGTATCTTGGTGTTCTCGTGGGATTCCTAACAGTGGGAGTAGGCAGAGTGGGCAGAAGGGGGAGATTGCTAGTTCTTTTCCTCCTACTGGGTTACCTCATCCTGCCTTGATTTGATAATGTGTGTCTGGTTTTATAGTAGCATATTATGCCATGTTTGGTTGATGTCCCTGGGAGGCCTGCTCTTTTCTGAGATCAAGGGAAGGTGGATCTGGGATGGGGGCAGTGGGGAAACTGGAAAAAGGATAGGGAGGGGAAACTGCAGTAGGCATATAATATATGAGAAAAGAATAAACAAATTTTTGTGAAAAATAATTTTGTCCATTACATTTACTTTCTGTTTTGTCTTGAGACAAGGTCTCATATTCAGGCTGACTTTAAACTGCAACTCAGTGATAATGCTTTTGGCTAATATGCTTGAAGTCCTAGGTTGTGGCCACATTTTTACAAAAAAAA
>LOEQ01003506.1:58891-85397 GCA_001685075.1 Bramus lutescens
TTCTTCTTGGGCTGGAGAGATAGCTCAGAAGTTAAGAGCACTGGCTGTTCTTCTGGAGGTCCTGAGTTCGATTACCAGCAACCACCTGGTGGCTCACAACCACCTACAATTTGATCTAGTGCCCTCTTCTGGTATGCAGGCAGAACACTGTATACATCATAAATAAATAAATCTAGAAGAAGAAGAAGAAGAAAGGAGGAAGGGGGAAAGGGGGGAGGAGAAGAAACAAGATGATGATGATTCTTTTTTTTTTTTTACTGTTTTGATGAAATTTTCTTCTAAGATTTCCTTATTGTAAACTGGCCTCAATTAAAGTTTCTTTTTTCATCAAGGATATGAACATTAACAACTGTTTACTGCTGATTCTATTGACTAAATTCCTTTAACTACTTCAGCTACCTCGTCATGAAGAATTCAAAACACTGAAACTATCACCAATTCAGAAGCTAAATGAGGAAGTGGGGATTTAATTCTGTGTGCATTAAAGGGCTCACAGTAAAGACTGCATTCCTTTCCTCAGATATAAGTAAAGTTTGGAAAAGTAATGGTGCAATTTCTATTCCCTCTTGTTTTACTATGATTTGTTTGTTTTGAGATGGAAACTCTTTACATAGACCAAGCTGGCCACAAACCACAGAGATTCACCTACTTCTGCCTCTCTAGAGCTAGGATTAAAGGTGTATGTCACCACCGCCCACCACTTGATTTATATTTTTAAAGTCTTTGTTACTCATATACAACAAACTAAATGCTAAAATGTGAGGCAAATTAATTTTTTAAAAAACAAAGCAAAATAATTTAAAACAGAAACAAAAAACATGGTTAAATATAATGCATTTATATAGAGTATTAGGAAACAATTATTGCAGACTGAGCTCACTCAAACCATTTTCCTTAGTTAACGTTCTATCTGGGGCATGAGTTCAACACCTCAAATTTACCTGTCATTGTTCAAGTTACTGTACATGATATACTCTAAAGGAATTTAATAGTTCCATTACTTTGCAATGTTGAATATACTAACCTATAATTTGAGTCTGTTTAGAAAAACAACTTTCCAGCTTCTTTATTTAAAATAAAGAAGGGCTGGCAAGATGGCTCAGCACTTAAAGGCACTCGCCATCAAGCCTGTCAACCTGAGACTGCTCCCTGGGATCTACATGATGGAAAAGAAAACTGACTCCCAAAAGTTACCATGTGCACTCACACACACACACAGAGATAAATCTCAATGAGCAAATATAAATGGTGTGGGAGGTCCTTCTGTCTACGTGTTACTTTTATTGGTTAATGGATAAAGAAACTGCATTGGCCTATAGCATGGGAGGAGGAAAGCAGAGTTAGAGAGACGCCATGGATCCGCCATCAGAGTCAGACATGCCAGAACTTTGCCGGTAAGCCACTGCCACACAGCGATACACAGATTAATAGAAATGGGTTAAATTAATATGTAAGAGTTAGCCAGTAAGAAGCTAGAGCTAATRGGYCAAGCARTGATTTAATTAATACAGTTTCTGTGTGATTATTTTGGGTCTAAGCTAGCCAGGTAGCCAGGAACCAAACAAGTAACCTCCTTACTATATATAACTTTAAAAGTAAGAGAAAATTAACATCTCACTGTAAGAGAGACTCTGTGCTAATCTCTTTGGTTCTATGTGGAAATGGAATGTATGGAAATGTCCCCTTCCTCCACCAGCTAGTCTGTTCTTTCTTTTCCCCTGGTCTTGGCCACTCATGGAAGCAGGATTTAAGGGAATGAGTAACTATTAAAGAAAAAACAAGCCAGAAGGTGAAGGCACATGCCTTTAATCCCAGCACTGAGGAGGCAGAGGCAGGAGGATCTCTGTAAGTTTGAGGCCAACCTGGTCTACAGAACAAGTTCCAGAACAGGCTCCAAAGTTACACAGAAGAAACCCTGCCTAAAAAAATGGTAGAACAAAAAGGTAATTAAATATCAAAACATTAAAAATAAAGGGAAGAAGATAAAATTATTTAATGGTCTTGCTAATAATGTTAACATTTTAAAATATGCTTCTTTTCTATTTTATATGTATGAGTGTTCTAGCTGCATATAAAGTATATATGTGCGTGCCTGGTGCCAGTAGAGGCCAGAAAAGGCTATCAGATTTCTGGAAATGGAGTTACAGGCATTTGTGAGACGACATATGAACCCCAGTAGAACAGCAAGTGGTTTATAACTCCGACCCATCACTCCAGCCCAAACTCTAATATTTTAAAAAAGCACCTGAGAGCTAGGAGTGGTGATGCATGCCTTTAGCACAGATTTAGAGGGTGGTGGAGACAGGAGGTACTTATGAGCATGAGACCAGCCTGGTCTACTTTATTCCAGGATAGCCAAGACAAAATAGAGACCTCCCCCCACCTCCCCCCAAGCCCCGAAAAGTATAACAGATTAAATAGAAAGTAAATACAAAAATGTATCAAATTCATGGCCTGTTAGGACACCTTCTACTCTATTTTTATTTTAGTTAAGATTTTAATGTGTTTATGCCTGTGACTGGGTATGTGCATGGGAGTGTATAAGGAGGCTAGAACTATCAGACCTCCACTCAAGTTGTGGTCTGCCAACATGGTGCTGGGAACAGAACTAGGTCCTCTACAAGAACAGCATGCACTCTTTAATCACTGCGCTATTTCCCCAGCACCAAGAAACTCGGTTCTTAACCTTTAATTTGCTGTCTAGTTTAATTCTAAAATAATTCTAATATACTTATTAAAATTACCTTTCTTTAGAAATTACTCTCAAATCTCAAGATTTTGCTAAATTAAACTAACCTTAATGCTTACACAAAACTAGTCTAAAACCAAATTTTCTACAACCTACACTGAAGAGAAAACGCCCCCTTATTCAAGAGTATTTCTTATACTAATTTATTTATATCTACATATAACAAGAAGTAATCTAGGGCTGGGTGTGGTGGTTTCATCCCTACTATCTTAACGTTTGGAAGCTGAGGCAGAGGGATTGAAACCAGCCGGGGCTATAGTGTGAGAACAAGGCTCAGAGACGTGACGTGAGCTGGACCAAGGTGGATGGAGGTAGTTGCCTCCAAGTCGTTCTCCCGCCTCCACATGTGCACTGTGGTACACATGCTACTGCCCCCAAACAACCACCACCACCAATGCTCTCTTAGTTAATGGTAGATAACCCTCACCTTCACAGAGTTTATATTCTAATATATTATACAGTATCTTAGGGCTGTTGATATAGTTCAGTGCAAGATCATCTGTCTAGTGTGGGCAAGCCCTGAGTTCAATATTCAGTCCTACACCACAAAAAGGGGGCAGGCAGGCATTGGAGGGGAAGTGGAGGGGAAGTAAGAATGGATAAAAAGAAGCATAGAAACTATATTTTTAATTCAAATGATTAAATATGAAAATCTTACATGCTGTAAAATTTAATATCTCCAAATGTTACATGAAAGCCAATACAAACTTTAATATTTTATAATATTCTACTCAGCATCAGTCTTCCTAAAAAATCGTTTCTTTCCAATTTTGATGACTGTTTATAGAATATGCACACACACACACACACACACACACACACACACACACAAGACCATCCCACGGAGATGACCTGCAAAGCAGGCAACTCACTGAGTTGTGAGACACACATAGTCACCACTTTGCTTTCAAGATGATGGAACTAAAAACCTACTCAAGGGCAGCAATCATTGCTATTATTTTACAAGTCTAAGTTAAAGCAACATTTGAAACACAATTAATTAATTAAAATAAAATATAATTAACTAGAAAGGACAAGAATTACCATGATACCTGGTTACAACATACTTCGCTGGTTGATAACACAGTCTGTGAGTTTTACTAAAGCTTTACCATCTAGATACACAAAAGTAAGGATTTTACCCACCAAGAAATGTTTTTCTACACCAAAAGTAGTAATTACTGTATATTTAAAATTCACAACGAAGGGCTGATCTTATTAAAAAGTGGTCATTCCTCTTATATTTTACTTCATCCTCCCTAAACCTTATTTCATAGTTAGCTATGAATTCTAATACTTCATACATAATAATAATAAACTGTCTTTAGGAGATAAAAATTAGTCTACTGCCATCTTAGTATTTCTCAAGTTCCCACGTACCAAGTACAATCAAAACCTCTGCTACTTAATGGAGAAGCAGATGCCTACACAGCATTTACCCAGAATGAAAGCTTACCTCCCCACGTGCTTGCTACCTGAGGAGCGGCTGACATGGCATGGACAGAGGGGTGAAAGGTCGGCTGCTGCAGGTCAAGCAGGTCATTTGGCAGCTTAGATGTGCTGGGAAAATATTGTAGAAAGTAGTTTATTTCTACATAAACTCTGCTAAATTAAAAGTTCTCCTGTACTCCACACCCAAAAAAATTAAAAGTGAAAAGCTTCAATGCAGACCTCAGAAGAACAATAATTCTAGAAAGGTAACAGCTGCACGCTCCCATTAACATAATTATACAGAGGTCCAGAAAAATACTTGAACACGATGTGTTAAGTTTCTATCGAATTTGAGTAACAATGCCTTTTCTGGAAAGACTCGATGACTTTCCTAAGAAAATACCCATTCCCTTGTAGCATATTCCAATTAAACACTAGTAATTTAGACACATTCCATTTCCTAAACATATAAATATATCCATGTCACGTTATATTTAGGTAGTATACCACTGCATTGCTATTACACCTTTTGTATTCATTTGTGATTACAATATCATAAAGAAAACTCATGGCGTCTGGAAAGCATGCATTTGAAGACATTTAGACTGAGTATTCAGATAGCCTTTGTCCCTGCTGTACCTGTTAGAAGAACTAGGGGTAGAAAACATGTCGATGGCTGGTGCGGTCATCACGCCCCCTGCTGAGGTGGACACCGGAGAGGCTGCAGTTGTTAGAGAGGTGTGCGGTTTCTTTGCAAGTTCTTTTAGACGCTGCTCCTGTTGAGAAAGGAACTCAGTATAAGGAACCTAAAACTAAACCTGCTGGTACAGACTCTGAAAAACAACAACAACAACAAAATATTTCCTAATTCTGCTTTAAGAGCTGCAGGGTACCCCTGACTTTTCACCAAGCATTCTATGTGACGAAAAATGAAACTGAGTTTCAGCCTGTAGGATTGCTACACAATTAAAAACTTCAGCCTGGCTAGAGGTTTATTTATATAAGATCCCCTCTATTGGTTCTTCAGAAGAGAAAGCCCACACTTACCTTCAGTGCTTTTAAACGAGCCTGTTCTTCCTCCAGTGCTGCCTGCTTTTCCCTCTCATCCACTTTGGTCAGAGATAGGCCAGTGCTTGCCAAAGAAGAGACTGCATTGGAAAGTGTTGTAGCCCTGGGGTAAGAGAATAAAAGTAAACAATTCATATCTAGAACATAAAATGAAGTGGCCCTGCTTTTGACAAAACTAAAATAACAAGTTTATAGACTTAAAGCTAGTACTTCGGATGGAATCTTCTAACCAGCAACCTACAAAATTCCAACCATTTTATCACTGTTGACTGATTTGCAAATTCATAGCTTCTAGAGTTAAGTGTCCAACTCAAGAAAAAATTTACAACACAGGAACACATTGCCTCTCTGAAGACAAGAAAGCAATAGGAAAGAGACTTCACATTCCTAGGAGTCCTCACAGAAAGACAGCAACAACGACGATTCAGTGTCCCCGAGACAATTCCTACACCAGTCAACACCTTGGCTTTCGACAGTTCTACACAAGAAAAGCAGAGCTTGAGCACCAGAGCAAGTCGTGCATGTCCAGGCCTGTTTCCCACAACAGCACTCCCAAAAGCAACTCCCAGGGGCTGTCAGGTTCCTTGGGAAGGAATGCTGAGTTCAATTCAGTCATGAGTCTGTGTGGCACCTCCTTTCTATGTGCTTGCTGACCACATAGATCGCCAGAATTTTCTTTTCAAACCTATTACATGTGCACATTCATCACCTCTCAGTAACCATCTCCTTTCCCCTTCATAAACATCTATTCATACTAGATACCGTGAACCAACACTAAATTCCAGGATAAAGAACTACACCCGGCCTCAATTACTCTTCCTTTTCACACAATGCACACACTACTAATAGCTGTTGTAAACCCATTAAGGTGGCAAAAGCTGATCTAATTGATGTAAAGTCAGTATTGTACATGAGTTAATGAGAAGGCAATGGATGAGTAGCATAATTATGACAAAAATAAGCCAATGATGTCATGATAAATATATGAGAGATATTGGCATACCTAAACTACGTGAGTAGATTTTTTTTATTTCTTTCCTATAACCAACTGGTCTCTAACATCTTGATGATTATAGTACTTCTAAAAACCTACTATAAAATAAAAATCTTATACAAAATATTATTTAAAAAATCATTAGTGGATTTTTTCCCTTTGGAATTGGGGGGCTGATGGGGCTTGGAAGGGGAGGAGCATTTCAGACTGACCTTACTCACTATAGAGACCAAGCTAAACTCACACTTGCCTTCTTCCTGCCTCAGCTTTCCAACTTCTGGGATTATATGTAAGAGCCACTGTACCTAACACTGCTTAAATTTTATTACTAAAAAGGGGAGAAATCAGCAAAATATAAACTAAAAACCAAAAGGAACCAAAGAAAAGGTCTCAATATATATTTTATATATTCTTTTAAATAAAAAGGTAAAATCTTCCTAAGAAAACAAGATAATTATTCAAGCAATTACTATACCTGACTAAAAAAAAATTCTATTAGTGGATCATTATGAGATAATTTCTATTATTTTTAATTTGCAAGGTAAACTAGGAAATTAGCTCAAGACTTGACTTGATTAAAATAAAACTTGACAAAAATCAATTCAATCCTATCAAATGTATAAAAAAGTGAAATAAGATGTCAGACATCCCAGGCCTGAATCCTAGTATTACTACTGCATCTACAAGGGTGATGGTATAGTGAGTGGTTGAGCAAAATTAATACAAAATTATCTTTTGATTTTGAAGCATGATATTTATGGTGAGTTTGAATACTGAAACCACAATTCTGAACAAAGCTTCACTGTCATCACCTTCAAATATGTCAACACTCACTGACAGCAGGAAGTAAATACATTAGCCCCTAGGGAGTCCTCTAATTAAACATAATCTTCTAGATAACTAAGTCAGGATAGAAAAACCATACAATGAGAAACTTGAGCTGCTTTCATCTATTCCTTTCAAAAAAAAAAAAAAGACTCATTTTTACCCTTACAAAACGAAACAAAACAAAACAAAAACAATGTACCTGCTTGCAGCTGTGGAATCCTTGATTTTCTTCCCTTCCAAAGAAGCTAAATGTTGTTCTAAAGCATCAAGAAGACTGCTGGGAGCCTGAAATTATACAAATATTAGGAATTCATAACTATTACAACATTTTACAAATTAAATCAAATGTCATCTAACATGAGAACAACAAAAACAAATATATACCTCATGTACTAATTACTGGTGGCATTTTTAGCTGCCAAAAATAAATTATAATCTTTTATTGTTACTATTATTACTATTGGAACATAAACTACTTGAAATTACTAGTAAGCATCACCAAAACTGTAAGAACAAAAGATAAGCATGAAACCTAAGAATTGTGTAAGAACCCAAGATTTTTAAGTATTTAATATATGTAAAATTTTAGTAAAAACAGTATTGAGAATGAAGCACATACTTATTTTAACATGCATATAAAAGGATGAGTTTCAGGGCTGGCAAGATGATTCTTCAGCAGTGGGTAAAGACACTTGCTGCCAAGCCTGATAACCGTAGCTGAACTTCTGGACCCACACAGTGAAAATATGAGAACAGACTTCTAAATGCAGTCCTTACTTCCACACGTGTGTTGGCATGTTTGCCTACAGTCACAAATGCTACACACATAAAATTACACACACACTGGGTGGGGTGGGGGTCAGATAAGGGTCAGCAATTAAAAGCACTTGCTGCTCTTTCCAGAGGACCTTAAGTTTGTTTCCCAGCATCCATGCAGGATGGCTTATAATCAACTTTAACCTCAACTCCAGGGGATTCAATGCTCTTTTCTGGCCTCCCTGGGCACCTACACACACATGGCACACACTCACATAGACACATGAATAAAACAAAAAAAAAAATTTAAAAAGAAAAAATAAAAATAGCAAATGACCCAGCTGGAAAACTCCTGGTCATTTTCTCTAAGGGTTCTAAACCAACATACCAGAGATACTTGAACATTCTTAACTGCTCACAATAACTGATACGGCACCAGACTAGATGCTGCTCATCAATGCATGAATGGTAAATAAAAATGTAGTGGAAATACATAGTGAATTTTTGTTCACTGTAGTGAAATGACATCATAACACTGTCAGAAAAATGGATGGAAGCCAAACCACCAAGTTAAAGAAGCCAGACTCAGAAAAGACAAATACTGTTTTCTGCCGTATATGTGGAATCTAGGTTGTAAAAGTTTGTGTATATTTAGAAATTGTGTATGCATATCTTAAAAACTAAATAATTCCCTCCTGAAGGGAGAAGGGAAGCCTACAAGACTCCTGAATGTGAGAAGACCCACAAGGACCCTCCCTTGGGCTAGACAACTAGTGACTGTTAAGAAAAGAGTATCTAAGTGAACCTGCCTGCAAGCTGGGTAGGAAACGCCATAGGTGCAGTTTTCACAGGTCACTCATTACCCATGCTCAGGCAGGCTTTTCCACTGTGCTGCTGTTACAGTACAGCAGTGGACAGACAGGCCCACCATAGTAAGAAATGAGTTCATCATTCATTGCATGTGTCATAAGGTTAAAGAACTCTCCAGAAATACAGTAAAATGGTAAAAAGCTGTAATGAAAAACCACACTCCTCTTGAGAGAAAAGAGCCCTTCTCTCAGCAATGTAGTGCACATGACAGTGGATTGATGCTTTAACAATCTACTCACCTGGGACAGATCTGGAATATCTCCTCTGTCAATTCCAACTTGCTGCAAGAAAAAACGCTGTATTTAACACATGAAATTATAGCAATATGAACATCACCTCTTCAACATGCCTTACAGAAGCACTGGGAGAAACGAGAATAACTATCAACGGCTCCCTGGGACATAGAAAAAGCTTCCCCTGACAGTCACCACAGAAAATCCTTCCAGAACCTATTATTTGGGAGCCAGTGAGATGGCTAAGCAGAGGCACTTGTTGCAAAGCCTGACACCCTGAGTCATCCCTGGAATCACATGGCAAAAAACTGACTCCCACGAGTTGTCCTCTGACCGCAACACAAATGCCATGGCACTCAAGTGCCTACACACATAAGTAAAATAGTTTTTAAAAGTCTGTTTATTGTGGTACTCAGATTTCTCATGAATGTCAAGTGATATTTAACCAGGACGTATCTCTCTCCACAAAACCTCACTGTATTTTTCAAGGTGTTCAAGCATTAGATAATTACCAGCATAAACAACTGCAACAAAACAAAAAACCTTTCTTCCTATTTAGTTAGGACTCAAATTAGAAACCTCTATTTCTCCCCTGACTATGTCTTATTTTCTAATAATCCTCTTTTTCTCAACTTTCAAGAGTCTCAGAATAAAATCAGTAGAAAATCTAATCCAATCCTATTTAGATATTAATAGCTCATCATTCACACTTAGACAACTGTTCCCTTGGAATGCATTCCGAGAGATTACTGTTGCCTTTACTTTAAGAACTGAAGTCTCCTAACGATACTGCAAGCCCAAAGACAGTCTCATAACAACACTGTGCAACAGAATCTTTCATCTTAGATCACATGTACAGACCATGCATCCACCTATGTCAAACATGCAACTTGGAGATAAGGGCTTTTTTTTAATGTATGGCAGTAACCATAACTACCAAAACAAAAAATGCAAGAGACCAGAAAGGGAAGGCAACAAACTAAAATTGACTTGCAAACTTTACTGGAATTACAGTATAAACCCTGCCTCTTCACAGTTTAATATGCAGCTGGTGCAAGGGACCAGGGGCAGAGGTCAGAGTTCTCCCTGAAAGACCTGTCTGAATCAAAGCAAGTGCCTACAGGCATCATAAAAAAAAGGTCACCTCGTTTGCTAAAGAATAAAATTTCATGCCAGGTGGTGGTGCTAGCACACATCTTTAATTCAAGCACTAGGGAAGCAGAGGCAGGTGGATCTTTGTGAGTTTGAGGTCGGCCAGCTCTACAGAGAGAGTTCCAAGAGAGCCAGGGCTACATAAAGAAACTCTGGCTTTTGGAAGAAAAAAAAGGAAAGAATAAAATATCAGAAGGGCAATAGTGCCTAGAGCCACTAACTTGGTAATTAATGTAACTAAGTAATGAAAATATTCTAAAGAAGGGGCGTTTCTGGCAGTGATGGAAAAGAGGGTTAAAAGAGGGAGAAATCTTTGAGTTGTCTCTGCTAGGAAAAAGGAGGCCTGTAAACATTACAACTGCCTTCTGTGTCAACTTCATAATTATTTTGAGAGAGTTATAAAATTAGATTATCATATAACCTTCTCATACTCAGCAATTAAGTATTCAAAATTCACTTATGTAGGAGAACAAAAACAACGAATTACGTGACTCAATTGCAGGCCTGTCTGGAGGAAAAAGAACTTAGGCAGACACTGGGCCTTTTCTACCACCTTAACACAGTAAGCCTTCAAAAATAAATGGTTACTTCTAATCTAAACACAGACATCACTGCCACCAGTGTACATATTTTGTAGAGATGTATACAATGTAAAAGTAGATTACTTTTCAATATCCCACATAAATTAAATATACAGTATGTGCATTATTGAATATTATGTCACATTAATATTGTTCAACAGAATTCAAGAGTACATATCACTACTACTAGATATAGATAGAATATACAAGAATATTTAAATATTTCATTTGGATGATGATTTCTTAAAATACATACATATAAACAAAAGTATAAAGTCTTTCAAGACAGCTTACCTCTGCAACCTTCAGAAACTCTGAGATTCTTGTCATTCTAGTCAGGAACTTTTTATAGATGTCAAGACCTTCTTTGCACTGGTTCTTTTTCATATCAAAATATTTTTCTACCAAAAGAAGTAACAAAAATACTCTTAGTTAAAGTTTACTTAAAAAGGAAAAAGATTAAGCCGTGTCTCCAGAAAGATCCTAATACTCTCAAAGGACTTACCCTACAACAAACGTAGTGCTAGATTACCTTGAACACGTATGCAAGTTAGAAGCAATGCACTAGGAGGGTTAGGATGGCAGCAACTGACAACTGACTGGAGTGTACTCACATGACTATCTGTTCACAGAACTGCTATGGGATATTTGTGTAAACACGTGTTATTCCACTTAAAACACTAAAATCTATTTCTAAATACTTTACTAACAACATACCAGTACTAACATTCTAGGATGGCAACTTCACCCAATGTCACTTCAAAAGCTCCCTTAAATTAATCTGTACACAGCAATACAGAGCTTCACATTTACCAATCATGAAGTCGATGACTATGACTTCCACAGCTTTGTATGAAAAAGTAAGTATAATTTACTTGTCCTCTTGGATTAAATTACCCCTCCATATATTAATGTTGTCCTAGTCTATGGAAACCACATTTCAATACTTTCTAAGAGTCGGGGACATAGAAAATAAAAATACTTGGCATCTGATACTTAATACCTTGGCACTTTTTGCCATTCCTTGTCCACTCCATTAAAACCTCAATTAAAAAAATAAAAGAGGGATTGGAGAAGTAGTTCAGAGGTTAAAAGCATTTGCTGTCTCTTAACAGAATTCTGTCCCTGGCACCCACATCAACTGGCTCACGACTGTGTGCAACTCTAGCTCCAGGGAATCCATCTGGCCTCCACAAGCACCTGAACACACAGTTGTTGCACACACATAGAGATTAATAGATATTAATAATTACTAATGCATTGTTAATAATATTATATGTTAATAAAATTAATAACAGTATTTAATTTCAATAACTGCATATTAATGGATTATTATATTAATGGAAACAAAAGTATCCATTAATAAAAATTAAATATTTAAAAGGTACCCTTCTATGCAAAATTAACAACTTCAAATACATCTTGCTATGTAAGAAAACATCATAAATTCCTAAAATACCCCAAAGTAAAAAGTAACCCAAAAACCGTTGCCTGGCTTAAAAATAGTTATTAATTTCAAATTTAAGTTTAGGGACTAGGGATACATACAACTCAGTGATAAAACATAATTTATTAGCATCCAAGAAACCCTCGCATTAATCTCCAGTACACATGCATGTGCCTCAAATTTAGGAGAAAATACAAACACACATACTAGTTTTACAAGGTTCACTGCAGAATAAATATTAAGGCAATATACTTTTTCTAAAACAAAGAAATAAGAGGCTTTTCCATTTAAGTATACATAACATAAAATATACTATCATGCCTAATCTAACTTTACAGATTGAAATATTTCTAAAAATAAATAAAACAGTCCGAAAAATTACAATTATATAAAAAAGTTTAACTAATAGCTGAATATTCTAGTTATAAAAATGAGAATTTATCCACTTGTGTGGCTATACATGTAAATGCTTATGTTCAGGAATAAACCTTTTTTCTCCAAATACATATTTGACATGTGTCACAATGGACTTCACAACAGCATAAGCAACTACAGTATTACTAGTTCACAAGGTTATCTAAGATATCGCAGTATTTACCCAATAAATTAATGATTCCTTCATTATATGCTGCAAAGAGTCTAATGGCATCTTTGAACAGGAGCATGAAGGCAGCATTTATTACCCCATTTGTGAGTTCATTACTATTAACCTAGGGGGAAATGGAAAATAAGATCAGCTTATCTCATATTTTAAATGACACTAACAAAATGATTCCTTACTACTAGTAAGACAAAAAATTAAAACACGTCAGCTTATTAGAAAAAGAGAGTGTATTTTGCTTAGGATATACATTACACATAAGTTTTCCAACACATGATTGTGAGAAATCAGAATTATAGGCAAATATTGTAAAACTCTAAGAAAAAAAAAACAAGAAAGCAAACAAACAGCAAAGAGCAACTTCTGAACATTCATTATAGTTTAGAAGTGACTCAGAGTGAAAAGGCCAAATTACCTGAACTCTTGAAACCACTCACCTACATCTCAAGCCTCTTATATAACTTTATTATTGCACTAGAGGTTTACAAAGCGTGCACTAAAAACCTATGAGAAGAGCAAGTAAAATTTTCTATACAATAAAGTATAACACAGAAAGACCAAACTATTTATTAAGTGAAACATATGTGGTTGGACCTTCTGAGTCTCTATATAAACCAAAATAATGTTCTCTAAACAGCAGCTTCCTGTGTCTTCAAGCAAGAGCTTTTCTTCTTAAGAAAGGAAAGATTTTAGGCTCTGGGAATTATGTTCTCTTCTGTAGCTAACCCAGCACTATATAGAACCAGCAAAAGCAGTATGCAAACCAATCAAGAATCTGCCTATGGGTCACTAGTGCTATTGTGAACACTGAAATTTTAATTTCATAAAATTTTCAAATGTTACAAAACAAAACCTTTTCAACTACATAAAAATGAAAAAAAAAACGATAAAATGATTCTCAAGTCACTAGTTATAATGTGACACTTTCTAGTTTATAAAACAAACACATGAGTAGTTTGCTGAACATTTAGTTTAGTCAACACTCACTAACCAAAAAACATCATTTAAACTTACAGGAAACCCTGTCTCGAAAAACCAAAAAAAAAAAAAAAAACCCAACCCAAAACCTTATAGGGAATACAATGCCAGTTACTATGCAAGTCACAGCAATCTATCATAAATGAAATTTGAATCTCCTTTTATTTCTAAGTAGTTGTCATGCTTTAAGTCCTACCAAACAAAAGGGATAGGCTGTGCACAAGAGAAATCTTCACATTTTTAAAATTCAAAGTTCCTGTGAAGAATTTTAATAAAGCACTTTACACATCACTTGTTTTAGTCTGTATAAACTAAAATTCTAGCACCGAAGAAAACCCTAACCACTAGGCAAACATTACAGCATAGTAAAAAATTATGAAGACTTGGGGATAAAGTTATGATTATCTAACTAACTAGTTATGATTATCTAATCTTTAGTAATTTTGAATTACAAAAGCATATCAACTTACATTAAAATCAAGAAGTGCATCCATTTGGTTTTGGATAATTGGTACAGTTTTTAAGAGTTTTTCCGTGTTCATTGTTCTCATAACTCCATCAGCCCTATTAAGAAAATAAACCAAAATAATTCACCATTAAATCTCCCATTTGGCTCTCTATTTAAATAACAAGACTGTGATGAAATGTCATATATTCTTAAGTTAATACTGAACTCTGTATCTCAAGTAAGGATTATATGAAAAGAAATGTAAAACCAACAGCTGGAAACTAGTGCTATCAGCTGTACATGTACAGAGATGGCTCAGTAGTTAAGTGCACGGGCTGGTCTTCCAGGGGCCTAGCGTCTGTCCTTAGCACCCACATGGCAGCTCACAACCATATACATAGTACCAGATCTAGGTGATCTAAACCCCTTTTCTGGTCTCTGTGGGCATTAGAAAAAAAAATAGTGTGCACACATACAAACAGGCAAAATATCCATTCAGATAAAATACTATTTTAAATGAAAGTGAAGGTTTACATTATACAGCCAGGTAGATTATATAGTTACACAAGAAATGGCAGGAACCTCAGTCATCATTACATGTAAAGGCAGATTTATACTTCTTTAAAAGCATAAGAAAACTATTGCCAGAACTATAGAGTCTAAACAGTTAAGAACTATAGAGTCATGAGCTGATTCTATCTAACTGATTCATAGCCAGGTTTGTAATGTCAGTTCATAAATAGACAGGACAGGAGTATCACAACCTCCAGGGCAGTCTGTTGCAGAAGAAGAACTTTAAACTTCTGGCATCTGGCAGCTGGTGAAGTGAGTTTAAAGCACATTTCTAAGTCTCAGGATCGGAGTTCCAACCCTAGAGACTCGGGTGTAGGCCCAGGATCAACTCCTAACAACTGTCTTCTGACCTCCACACACACCAGGGCACATGTGTGTAACAGTAGTCACACAACAGTGAGAATAGGTGAAATTATGGAAAAAGGATTCTGACCATGTAACTCAGCAGTAGAGTGCTTGCCTAGCATGTGCCAGCTCCTAAAGAGAATCCCCAATACCAGGGAGGGAAGGAGCATTGTTTACGAGTCAAACAAAGTCTTTTCAAAGAAAATTACAAAGAAATCAGTTCTACATAAGTGTTTTTTATTAAGTCACTCTAATCAAAGCCGTACTAAAAATAACGTCAACATGTTACAAAACACAAGAGTTTAATGAAACAAATACTGGACCGCCTCAGCCAGCTGTTGTTCAGTTTCACCCTACTTAGTTTCACTAATGTACCTATCAAATGTTCGATATTGTTTTCTCTTAGGTACCACACTGGTTGATAGCAGTTGCTGGAATCTGAGAGAACACAATTCCTGTTTGTAGGTTGTTCTTATTTTCATAACTATCACACACTCTTCCCAGAAACCATAACCTTTCAGTTATTCCCTTCTTGCTGACGTCATTTTTTAACTTTCTGGACATTTCTCCATCACAGATACCTTAAATTTTGTCTCAGACTTCTTGGTTTAACATCTAAATGAACAACCAATACAACTCTTTTATCTCAAAGTCTCTTTTATAGCAGCCTGTGGTACTCACATCATCCCAACCCCTGGCTCCCAAATGGAAAGGACTCAACTGACACTGCATTCTATGGCACTAACTGGAACCTCATAACTACTCTGACCAAACAGCACCAGTGCAAACAATCTCTTGCTAATACTTCATTTTCTTGCACCTTTCTCCCTTACAGTCAGTCACTCAGCAAATTCATGACCTTGGATGAACAAGTAATTCATTACTATCCATATGTGACTACATAAAAAGCCACACAGGGCATGCAGTCGATGGCATGATAGCCTAGCATGCATAATAAACTCATCAGTTTTTAAAAACACACCACTGGCCAAGCTGGCAGACACATAAATTCATGATTATCAACTTCACAAAGGTAGGAAAGATTTCCACCAATCCTTATAGTCTAATTATTTAGAGAACTCCAAAGTATCATCAAACTTCCCTCTACTTCTGTGTCTTAGCTACCACCTGAAACTCTCAGCTCATTAACTCTCAAAACGTCTCATTCAGTAACAGTCACATGGAAAACAGTTTATTGAACAGGGTGCAGGGAGTAAGAAATTAGACTCCTGAGAACCTTTATCTTCTACGACGTGTCTAAATACGTAACATAAAAATCTGCACAAGTTAGTTTGGTAAAGAAAATAATCCACCTCTCGACTCAAACCAGTTTTAAAAAATGACTTGATTTCACCATTTAATATCTTGCATATGCCTACATTTTTCTTCAGATTTCTACTTTAGGCCAGGTTGTGGTAGCACATACATTTAATGCAAGCACTTGGGAGGCAGAGGCAGGTGGATCTCTGGGTTCAAGGCCTAGCCTGGTCTACAGGGTAAGTTCCAGGACAGCCAGAGCTACACAGAAAATCTGTGTACAAAGTAAGTCAGAGACTGAAATGACAACCACAGAGCCTGTATGAGAACAACGTAGGCCCTAGGACCCCGAAATGAGTGCTATGAAAGTAAACTCCGGGTTTTCCTGTGACACAAGGACCCTTGGCCTTCTGCCTAGTTTTGCTTATATTTTGTATAAGGCGCAGAGCTGAGCAATACAGGTGATCGCCAATAAGCAATCCCAGCCAAGTGCTTAAACTACATCAGGGAGCTTTGTCATGAGTTGCCCTGAGAGCACAGCAGCCAGGTTGCTCTATACCACTTTTTCATACCTAAGGATCAAGAACTGATGAGCAGTTGAGTTATGCACCTTTGGAATATTTAAGACCATCGGAACAGTCATACAATGCAAATGGTATCTGCTGCTGCCATCTAAATCCTTGTACTATGACAACGTTATTTCTCCCTCCCCCAACCACCCCCCAATGCGGGTTAGGGACAGGGTTAGGGGGTAAGAGTAAGGAAAACTGGTGATTCCCCCCTCCCCTCAATCATTAGATTACAGGCATATGCTATCACAACCAGCTACAAATGGTAAATGAAAGAACAAACAGAAAGATACCCTATGTTTATTAGAAACTAAAAATGCTACAAGTGGTGAGAATGCCCAGACAGATCGACACATTTAGTGACCCCTACTTCTAAAAGCCTGGCTGCAAGCAAGGCCAGGCAGGACACAGGAGGGCAGAAGCAGACAGATTTCTTGAGAATTCAAAACCAGCTAGGGAAACATGAGGCCCTATCTCTAACCAAAAGAACTAATGAAAATTCTTGACTGATTTTTTTTCTACCAAAACTGACATACTAATCCTAAAATTCCCATGAAATCGCAAGGTGACCAGAAAAACTGAACATAATCAATTGAGTGGATGGGGAACAGGGATGGGGCTGGGGAAAGAAACTACAAGAAATCAAATCACACAGTAGGATTATGGCACATAATCTTGTAAACATACTAAAATTGACTATAAAATTTAAAAGGATGAATTTTTAATTATGAGAACTATAACTTAATAAAGTTGTTATAAAGATAAATAGAACTTTCAAAAATCCTACTACAGAAAGCATATAGCATTCCTCCAAAGAAAAATAAAGTTTAGCTATAAACCTAGGCAAAGTTCTGTAGTTCACATTATATAATTCCTGTTTTATAGTATTTGATATTTGAATGAGAGATAAAAACATAACTCACCCTCTTTTCACTTTCGTGAAATCGAATGCAACTTGTCTGTATGAAACTGCCTTTTCATTTAGATACCTACTATACCGCCTAATAAATGTAGACATATCATAGCCTGCAAAACAAAGTTTTCGTGAATGAGTAAAATCTAAAGTTTACTAAAACAACTTTATTATTCAACAGCACAAATATGTTATCCTAATGATATTCAGTGATATCTAAGTAAGTTTCATACTAAATTCTTTAGAATTTTTACTCAGGTGTATCATATAAGGATTTAAAAACTTTTCCTTTACAATTTCACTAAAAATACATCTATTTTGTTTCATTTGGCCCACATGCCTATTCTTTACACTTTTCACGAGTTAGAAAAATGTTCCCTTTCACAATTAAAGAACCTCAGAACTCAAACTTAACACCTTTAACACCCAGCAGAACCATAATTCCACCATTCAAATCAAATGAAGGTTCTGTCTTAATACTTGTGAAATCTTTAGCTGTGTATTATTTAGGAAAAGTGTAACACACATGTACAACCATGTAAGAAGTATGAGAAGCACTGTCCAATAAAAAGGACAGTTATATGTATGATGAAAGCACAACCAGTTTTATGAAGTTTCAAAAAGAACCTTGCTAATTCTTATAAATCACTCTAACACTGCTTCATCATAATCAGCAACATAGAGCTTTATCAGCATATTTTTTAAAGATACCAGAAACCTTGTATTTTAGCAACTGTCTAAGTCAAAGGTCTATAATTTTTGCTCCTCAATGAAAAACAGGTAAGTTTCTTTTAACTTGGCTGCTTTACAAAAGACAGTAACCACACACATATATGATTTGATCTCGATGTGACACCTACCAATCTGCAAGTGTTTAGTGACTGCTTACTAAAAAGTCAGAACAAAACAGACAAGGAAGAAAAACGGAATTACTGCTGCCTCTTTGCTCAGACCTGCTAATAATGTACTTCATAAAAAAAAAAAATCTTGGGTTTTTGGTCCATGCTGTTCTGTTCCATGCCCTTACCTACTATTCTTCCTTACCTTGAGAGGGAAAACACCTCTTGCTCTTCAAACCTCAACTGATCTTATTGCTAAAATCTTTATAGAATATATATTTGTTTGTTTTGGTTTGTCAAAACAGGATTTCTCTGGGTAGCCCTGGCTGTCCTGTAACTCACTCTGTAGATCAGGCTGTCCTCAAATTAAGAGAGTCACTTTTTTCTGCCTCTCAAGTGCTGGAATTAAAGGTGTGTGCCCGAACCACCTAGCTAGAATATAAGTTTTTAATGTGTGTGTGTGTGTGTGTGTGTGTGTGTGTGTGTGTGTGTGTGTGTGCACGTTCCTGGTCACTGCATGCATATGGAGGCCAAAAGACAACTTGCAGAACTCTGTTCTTTCTTTCCACCATGTGGATCTGGAAATCAGGTTTGGCAACAAGCACCCTTACCTACTGGGCCATCTCACCAAGAATAAACAACTAATTTACTTCTCCATAAAAGAAATAAAAGTCTAAAAATCTATACCACTAACTTTACATAATTTCTGGACCTTGAGAGAAGGCTATATGGTTAAAAGGCCCAGTTGCTCTTCCAGAGAACCAAAATTCAACTCCCAACACCCACACGACAGCTGACAATCATCTTTTAATTCAAGATTCAAGGGATTCAATGCCCTTATCCAGCCTCTGCAGGCAGTGCAAACATGTGGTAGAGAGACAAACATGCACATAAAACACCCACACACACAAAATAAAAATACAAGTTAGAAATAGTAAAACGAAATAAATTTATTTCATTTTCATCTCAAGGAAATGAAAATTAGTAACTAATGATACAAAAACCAACGGGATGTATGTATAGACTCTATAGTCGTTGCAGCTTTTTTTCCCCTACAGACTTAAAGTAAAAGTTAAATAAGAGCTAAGAAACATCAATAAAAAGATCTCCAAGAAAGGCTGGATATGGTGGGCTATGTCTATAATCTCAGCACTTGAGAGGTTGAAGCAAAGGACTTCCAAGAAGTTCAGGTCAGCCTGAACTACTGAGATCCTATCTCAAAAAAAAAAANAAACCATACAAACAAAAGCAAAAAAAAAAAAATGAAGGGAGAAGACAGCAAACAAGCAGTTTCTATCTTCCCTGAAAGGGGTGGCCCCATTTTACTACTCCATCAGTCTGTTCTATCTTTTTTCATTTTTAAAAATATTTTTAATGTTACAAAATGGGGGTATTGCTGATTACCCCCCCTTATGTCCCTCTTATTAAAACAAATTGAATGAGGGGCTGAAGAAATGGCTCAGGTTAGGATCTCTTGCTACTCTTACAGAAGCCCAGAGGGCAGCACTCACAATCACCTCCAACTCCAGTTCTGTGGGATCTGATGCGGTCTTCTTTCAACTTCCGTGGGAACCCACATGTGTGTGCATATATACACACAACATAATTCTCTTTTAAATTAAATAATACTAATGAAATTCTGTTACCACTGGGTCCTATGCACTTAACATATTCCAGAATTACTGGAAGCATATTCATTTTAAGCAATATTTCTTTTCATTCATGCTAAGTCATACTCCATTTAGCAAAAGGAAACAAGCATCAAACTAAATACACTAAATTCTTCTCATTTTGCACTGTAAGAACCATAGTCTAGGCTCTCATTAACATGATACTAGGATGGAGCAATGCCTAAGAACAGTCTCAATGGCTTTAAAAAAAAATTCAGTCTACTCTGATCCAGCTTGTTGACCTTCAGCTGTTTCTTTATACTTTCTTCTCCCCACAAAAAGCCTTTCCTAGTTCCCTACTACACTATAAAATTTAAGCCCACCAAAGTCTTCCATTTGGTTTTGGTTTGAATACCTTCTTGAGGGCTGTTTACCAGTACACACGTTCTCCAAGGTGTCACGCATACTCATTTTCCCTATCAATCTTAAATATTTCATATCATCTATACAAGCGTACTTAGATTAAGAAATCTCTTCCACTTCTCAAAGCCCTAAACAGGTCTCACATTCTCTGATGATCATATTTCCCAGACTGAAACTCACTGTTAATATTCCCAAATAGGTTAGCAATCCCTTATGCGGCCTTCCCAGCTCTGGCAGTCTATACTATGAATATCCAGTTCTAGACAACAGACCCCATTAAGACAGAATGGACAGAGATGGCTATAACCAACAAGGCAATTTAAAGTGATCAGACTCAAAGAGAAGCAAAGGGAACAATCAGAGAAGTACAGGAGGCATCGGGGGGAGTGTTCAACTCACACTCTGCACCTGTGTAAAAGTGCTATTACACAGCACAGTACCAAATGTTTAAATATATACAATGAAAACTCTTTTAAAGTTAAGTAAAAAAGGAACAACCATGCTATCAATGTCAATAACACTATATTCAATTTTGTCCCTACCATGTACAATGTCAACCATATTTCTTGTGATAAAACAAATCCAAAAAGCAGTAGTAACATTTAAGGTAACTAGTTAGTGTGCCTGGCATTATTCTAAGCACTTTAGGGTTAGTTATTAACTAGGTTTACTGAGCAGTGACTATCCTTATTTGTAATTTTATGGACAACACAGAGGTAAAGGAAACTTGATCAAGTCCATGTATTCTAAGTGCTAAAGCACAGGCAGTGCAGCTCCAGAGCCCATGTTTGCAACCCCCCACCCTGTGCTGTCTCTCAGAGACTGAAGTGTTAACTATGACAACAACCTTAATTCTAAATTAGAAGACATTCACTCAAATGTGATCTGAAGCATCAATAAGTTAATATAGTTGAATACTGCAATAATCATTATATGGGGTTACTCTTGGGTTTCTAGAAAACAAAAAAGTCTTTACCTTGCAATCCACTTTTATCCAAAAAATTGCTTAAGTTAAACAATGTGTTTCTTGAAGCCAAATACTGAATGAAACGCTGGAAGGAAAATAAACAATTATAAAAAATTATAGTGCTGCCATCTTACAAACTTTGAATTTGCAAGTAGAAGGAAAGAGATGATTAATATATTAAGTGAGTTTATTTCAATTTCCCATCCTTACTCTCATTAGTTATCAAACATAAAAACATAATTTTCATTAGTACATTTATTACCAACAATCTGATGACCACAACTACAATACTAAAGTAAAAATAATTTAATGAATTAAGCACTAATAAACTACAATCAATAATTCTGTCTTTACTGTAACATAGTAGTACACAAATAATTATAACCAGATCATATCTGTACTTTAACTCATTTATTTATTCTGTTTTTGTATGACATGTCAAAGCATATATATGGAGGTCAGAGGACAACTTTTGGGGGTCAGTTCCATCCTCCACCATGCAAGTTATAGAGAACAAACTTAGATCCTTGCTTCACCTACTGAACTGTCTCACCAGCCCTCCTATGTTTATTATTACCTCTCTCTCTCTCTCTCNNNCCTCCCTCCCTCCCTCCCTCTCTCTCTCTCTCTCTCTCTTTCTCTCTCTCTTTAAGGCAGAGCCTCAGAAGTTATTTCACACAGTTTCATCTTAAGCACTGGATTCTGGGGATCCAAACTTAGGTCCCCAACTTTGCACAATAAACACTTCACTAACTGAGCTACCTCTCCAACTCCACTATCTAGATTTTTGGTCGCCCCAATTTTTGAAATATTCTTAAACACACAAGAGAATGTTAAAGGTTACTTCTTATCCACTGACTAGGTTAAACACATTATAATACTTACTTCAGAGTTTATGATACAATCACAACATCGCAGACTCCATTGAAAACACAGCTCTATAATCTCATTTCCTCCTTCCCTCATTAAAAGTGACTACTCTGTTGAAGCAGGCATAGTTTCTGACAATTTCTGCATGCAAACATTGATGTAAGTTTGTACTCTCTCTGAGATTTACAGCTATGTGCAGTGCACTCCTCAGAGTCCTGAGCCTAAGGAAATAGGATGATGAATCTGAGACAAGCCCTGGCTACAACAGAAAAGTCAGTCAGGTATGGTGGTAGAAACTTGCAATTCCAATGGTCAGGACATCGGCACAGTTCAAGGATAGCCTAAACTATAAAGTGAGTTTTAGGCAAGCCAGAAATGCACAGCAAGACTGTCTCAAATGAACAAACAAAACACTTTTAAAAATTAATTCACAGAAATACAATTTTTTCAATGCATGCAACTCAACAAAACAATCCACTACTTCATCTACTATAAATCGCCTAGTATTCCAACAATCTCATATCTATTCGTTTATAGATAGTCCTCCCTAAAATTTTTTTATTAACAACAATGCACTTTCACCTTTGTATTTGGTATCCACATACAAATCATTGTTAGGGTATACTTCAGGCTGGACCATTTAGCTGGAATCTATATAAAAGTACATTATTTTCAAAAAACCCTCGAATTTTCTCCAAAGTGACCACAGTATATTTCTGTAACTGGCTTTTCAATACAACTCCAGACACACAGAAGGAAATGCCTCTCACTTCACTTCTTAGGGTACCCTTTCCCCTCCCCACTGTTTTAAAAATGTAGTAGCCTACTAACAACTACTCTGTCACCCTATCTGACCTTCATATGACAGCACTCAAATTGACAAGTATTTTGAAAAGTAATTTATAAATTAGACTTATGTTTCATCCTTATCCTGAAGTAGCCTGTTTTAGAAATAAAAAAAAAATCATGATATCACCACGTGATTTTTACAGGCTTTCATAACAATTTTTCTTTCCTTCATATTCTAGTAACATGTATTTTAGTCTACCATGATATTTCATGCAAGGCTTTAGGAATAATAAATCCCATGGCTTTAATCAAGTTTTGATTTATGTCTCTATAAGCAAGCCAAGTGGCGAGGCGTCATAGGTTCTCATCTGGGGTAGTTCAGAATGCACCATCCGAAAAGTATCATTTCAAAAATGCCAAAATACTGATAATGTTGAAGCTGGTTGACAGGTTAACATTTAATACACTACCCTCTCTAATTTAGCATGTTTAAAATTTCTCATTAATAAAATGTTTAAAAACACTACCCTTCCTTTTTTGGAACCTTTAGAAATTCTAGTCATCAACACTGTCGCGCTGTAATGCATCTCTCTTCAACTATAAGACTGCACGTGGGAGTTGTAAAGACTCTGACAGCAGTTAAAGCTCTGAATGGGCAAGAACCAATATTAATTTAAAAGTTAAAATCATAAAATTCAGTGTTTCTGGAAGCACTCACTTGGCTATGTACACACAACACTCACCCTTTGCTCTGAGCATGCCATCACAACACCAGACACCAACTAATAATGCTGCCTGAGTATCTCAGCTCAGATGAGACCACTAAGTACCTATATAACAGTTTCCTGCTTTTATACACTCATGATAGCTATGAAAAAGAAACTTCAATATTTTCTGTCATTCCTCAGCATCTCTCACACGAGTACATCATTAGATGGCACTGTGTTACAAAGATTAATTAAAAATTTTTTTGTTTGAGTTGCTAATTTGAGTTTTCACTAAACAAACAAAAGCCATTAAAGGCCAGTGAAATGACCTCATCAAGTAAAGGTGTTTGCTTTCAAGCCAAATAACCCAAGTTTAATCCTCAGACTACAGTGAAAGAAAGACAAATAACTCTCTGAAATTGCTCTTTGACCTCCACATGCATGGTGGTGTATGTTTGTGCATATGCACACAAACAGAAATGTATATAATTTTTAAATGATTTTTAAAATCTGGCTCAAAATTAGGAAAAAACTTCTAACAATTTCTGAGACACCCCTAAGCATACTTCTGTCATTCTGTAAAATGTATAAGAAGTTGCTTTCTCAACACTGATGATTCTAAAATCAATATCAATCAACTATAAAAAACTCAGAAGATGTTCTATATCCTGCAATATCAAATATCTACCCAAAACTTGAGTTATTTTGAAACAATTTCTCTTCCTTATTTGTTGTGTGTTCATGATAGTGTGGGGTGGGGTGGGAGGTGGGTGAGAATGCACAGTGCACATGTTGGAGGCTGGAGGAAGACGGTTTGCAGGGCAGGGTCCCTCCATCCACTATGTGCATACCATGTACTGACTTAGACTGTCAAGCTTGAAACTTTCACCTGCTGAGCTACCTTACTAGCCCCATTCTTTACGTAAATATTAAAAAGTATGTTACCCCAATATGCAAACTTACTTTTTAATAAATGATAGTTTTATAAAAAATTGTCTTAAAATATTTCTTATTTATTACCAGCAAATAGATTTATATACCTGGTTTCTTTTTTTTTACCTTTTTTATACTTTGTATGTGTGTACCCATACACTCACACCACAATCCAACCCTTGTAGGGGTAAGAAGACAACTTTGTGCAGTCATTCTCTCCTCCTAAAATGTGAGATCTGGGGATACAGTTCAGGTGCCAACCTTGGTAGCAAGTGCCTTTACTCACTAAGCCATTCTACAGACCCTGTTCACATATTTTACATACCCATACACCTGAGATGACATAAAACTCTCTTGGGCAAAAGGGAACCATGAGTGGCAGATTTTAAGAAGCCTTGGCTAATTCTACTTATTCATTATGGTATTCTCATAACACTAACAAGAAATGTAAAGCAGACAGAAATGACTTGTTCAAGCCACTTAGCTATCATGTGGAAAAAAGGGATGGGAGGTACTAGTTATCCCATGTCAAGACCCTATGACACAGAATCAACCTTTAAAGACCTTCTCTGAGTCTAGGTTTCTCCACTTAACAGTAGTGGGAATTGGGACAGCTCATCCCTTGTTTCTATTCTAGCTGCTTGGTAAGGAACAGCCATGACATCTACCTACCAGCCAATAGTAGATCTCTTCTACTTGTAAACAAATGTTCAAACATTGTATCCTTCCCTGTTAAGAGCTACCATTCTACGGTATTCCAATCACCACAGCATAAAGGAACCATATGTACACCTCACAGACTACAGAGTTGTCAGTAGATAAACCTGAGCTGAGAATAAAAGAGAGAGAGAGAAGGGGCAGAGGAGATGGGGGAAGTAAAGCAAGGCTTTGGGGAAGTACAAAGTACAGTGATGTGCTATCTTTCTCCAGTCTGTTGGCCAACTGTTAGAAACAGCTGTCAACTTTCTATCTTGCTTTTAGCCACATTAGTCTGCAGTACTATTGCCTCATCTGAAACTACACTGATAGATAGTACATTAACAACATCTGAATATACTATCATAAATTACAACATCTAAAAACTAACACTGATACTTTTTTTGCCTCTTTGCCTGGAATTATAGTTGGTTGTACTTGTAGCTCTTGAATTCTTCAGAATAAATACCTCTAAGCAAACACACATGTTAAAAGCAGAAACTATTATTGTAGTTGAGACCAAGATGTTTTGAGTTACATTTAAGTAGCATACCCAAACACTTCAACTGGATCTATGAACTGGCTGGAATGGGTTCAGAAGCAACTGGGTAACATATGCCCTTAACAGTTGCTGCGTGATTGACTAGTACACATTTCGGGCACCACCACAGAAGCCATTTTTAAAAACTACAAACAAATCTCAATATGGTGCTATAATATGAATACCCTAAGAAAACTGAGGGAAAAAAGATAATTTTACAGGCAATGGTTGTGCACGCCTTTAATCCCAGCACTCAGGAGGCAAAGGCACACAGGTCTCTATGAGTTCAAGGTCAGCCTGGTCTACAGAGTCAGAGCTATTACACAGAGAAAACCTGT
>LOEQ01003506.1:85426-96608 GCA_001685075.1 Bramus lutescens
ATGGTAGATGGGCTGGCTAGAGAGATGGCTGAGTGGTTCTGCTCTTCCTAAGGATTCAGGTTCAATTTCCAGTACCCACATGGCAGCTCACGACTCTGTTACTATATAGTCCTAGGGGATTTAACACCCTCACACAGACATACATGCAGGCAAATCACCAATGCACAAGACATAAAAATAAATATATTATTAAAAAAATAAAAAACTGGAATATAAAACTATTTGATGATGATAAACAATATGGAATATGGTGATACTTATAACAAGTAGAACACAGAAACAAGCCAAATACAGTTTTGTATCCAAAGTATGATTATTGCTACAAGAACCACAAGGGAATTAAAAAAAAAAGTGCCAGGAGTTAAGATTTGTTGGAATGATACAGCTGCACTGGTATATGTCACAGAAGAGGAGAGTTTTTCCTGACCGAGAAGCCTAAGATGGTAGTAAAATGACAGGTGACAGAAAACCGTGAGGCTCAGTAATCGAACAAGACAAAAATGTCTTTCTAACTCCTTGAGAAGCATCTTTTCTTTCCAAATTACTCAGCAATATAGCTCTATCTAGTTTCATTCGATCATTCCACAGCAGCTTCATTAAACACAACGTCACATGTAAGTAGAACAGCTGAGAAACCCATACTAGGTTAAGAACCAAACAGAGACTGATAGGCTATCATGGAAAATTCTTTCCAGACAGAAAACCCATCAAGGTCTCTCTGCAGGTCTTACTGGTTTACCCTTCTGAGCAGCAAAGGCACCAGAAACTTCTCTCTAAGATGAAGACATTCTTTATCAGTCCCTCTCAGTAAAACGTCACGTTAATAGTCAACAGCATAACCCTCCACTAAACAAAGTATTTCCAAAGACAACCACATGCAGTCAAACAGCAAATCAACAGATATAATAATAATAATTTAAAAAAATCAGGCAGATATAGACATATAGTTTATAACTGAAGACTAGAAAGACCAGTGTTGTTGACAGAACGTAGTGCTCGGAATTACCTCTGCTTCTCCATTTCATTATTGAAGCCCTGTATGCTATGACCTACGCTCTACTTTCTAGTTTATTTCATTACTGTTCTTCAAAATGTGGAATCAAAGGTTTTTATTTTTGGCCATACAACTTGCTCTTTTTATCTACATTCAGCTGCAATAGTCACCATCTAAGTTTTAATGAGGAAAGCAAGTTAAATAATCAGTAATCACATCAATATACATGGCTTTTGATATACTTATCAAGTTTTTCCTGGGCTGGGGAGATGCCCTGCAAGCCCGACACTTGAGTCTGATCATGGAAACCCAACCTCCACACAATAGTACAATACTTTTTAAAAAGTGGCTCTTACCTCATTTCCATACACCATCAAATGATGAGTTGTAATGAGTGACTTGAAGACCACCACCCAACTACTGTTAGTAGTTCTTTCAAACAAACTGTCTGCCAACTGTGGGATGTTCACATTCATCTCATTTGTACACTGAATTAAATCTGTAATCAAAAAAAAAGGTTAATCTCTGGTTTTAATTTACTGGTAGTACCAGATTTCCATAGTAGTTTGGACAAACTGTTAAAATTCTTTCAGGAGAGTTGGCAGGATACCTCAGTAGGTAAGGTCATTTGTTACCAAGTCTAATGACACAAGTTCAAAACTCAGGACCCAAAGGACATGAGAAATCTGGAACAAACACACACACACACCAACTCATTCTTATACGGCATGCACACTTGCACACATACACAATATAATTAATTGACAATAAATAAATGTAATTAATTTTAAAACCTCCTCAGGCAGAGTAAGAGAGTAGTACAGGTTAGCTTTACATAAATGATCAGTGTCGGAGTATTAAGCCAGTTCCCCTAGGTGCTATTCAGTGCCAAGTGGTTTATTCATCTCAAAAGGAATTGCTTAGGAGCCCTAAGAAGTTGTAGCTGCCTTACTGAACCTGTATCAGCTTGACATCTTGCTGCCTCTGTATCCCCCACCATTAGGGTAAAAGGTGCCCGCCTCTATGTGTAGCTATTTACATGAGTGCTGGAACTCCAAATGCAGAGCCTCATACTGTACAGCAATCCCCTACCAACTGAGCCATTTCCCCAACCCCTTAGACATCTTTCTGTTTCCAAAGTTAAACCTGCCATCAAGCTCCTCAAAGGTGCTCTTCCTACCTCTTCTCAATGCATCTGTTAATAGAGATATTCATTCTACACATCAGTAAGCTAAGCTTTCTCATGCCATCTCCTAAATCTCCAAAGAGCCTACCTCTTTATCTCAGCATTGAGACTCTGATTCCTCAATCTGAAATTGGGAAGGAGGTTACCACCACATCTAATCAATGTTGCCAGCATGAATATCAAAGGGGTAGATGAACTATTCTGCAAAGCACAACCAATACACCCACCACAACTAAAACTGCCAGCAATGAACTGGGCATGGTAGTACATGCTGCAAACCAAGCAATAAGACAGGAGAATTGCCACTTGGCACTTGGCACAGTGAATAAGGCCAGTCAGGGATACAAAGTGAGACTCCTCAGAAAACCAAAAAGACTGCCAACAATAAGGAACACTGTTCAGACTGGCTTCCTTACTTTTGGTAATAGCTGATTTGGTATCTCACCTACCCCACAATGCTAATCATTCTCTAAATAATACACAACGTTCTACAAAACAAACAAACAACAAAAAAAATCACTATCATTATCTAACCTAAATAATGTCTTTTCTTCCAGCATGGGACAAGGGAATACACTTTGCTACTATCTTTCACCAACAGAACACCTTTCCAATGCTCTGTGGTGCATTTGTTACTTCATACCTGAATCTTTTCATTCAAGTTCATTATTCAAAATATTGTTTTAGTGAAGATTTCCCTTCCATAAACTAAAGTGCCTTCCAAAGTCACTGACATTGGTACATAACAATTCTACACTACCAAACTTTCTTCTACACTAACCGACTTCCAATCATTTTGTTCTACTAATCACCTCAAAAAGAACCTCCATTTCTTTATTCATCCAAGATAAATAGCTATGGCTAAATAAAAAGTCTAGTTTAGTAAGAACACATTTCAGGCTCAACAACAGTGTACACGCATACACACAGTGGGTGTGCATAAACTGTCAGTTACATGGGCATGTCTATACTGCCCAGTACAGAGTATATAGCACGTATGTGCACACACTACGGACATTCATACTGTGCTCCCTTAGGATCTGCTTTCCTTCTGCACATATTTATTTCAGTTACCCCGATATCTTTCTCTGCAATGTATCACAAATGCCAAATACCTCAGATGTTTGGCACTGTTCTTCCTTCTACTTGGGATGCTCTTCCCCCAGATACTAGTTTTCTCACTTTCTTCCTATAGATCCTTGCTGAAATGTCACATTCATCAGAAAAACTTCTTTGAATATTAATTCATTTTAACACTTAGGGCATCTCTTTAACTCCATATCATCATTACCTACTCCACTATACACTTGTTGCTATTTAACTCATCTTACTTTCTTTAATGACTATCTCTAAACTATTAGTTTTTGGTGGACAGAGTTGCTTGAGCTCCACTATTTCCCCAGAGGTCTGAAACAATGCCACAATACAATAGTCACTCATATTTCTTAAATAAATACATTCATCTTGGTATATATTTGTACGTTCTTTTCTGACGACACATCTATTTGGTCCAGGCTCACCTGACATTCCCATGTAGATAAGACTGAACTCCAACTTCCTGCCTGTCTTGGAAGTACTGGAAATTAAAGGTGTACTTGGATACATATGTACACTTTTAAGAAAGCATCCAAATGAGCATGGTAGTTTGCCTCAAAGTCAAAACTGACAAAATGGAGAAGTCAAGTCCAGCCTGAGCTAGTGAGAGACCATATCTCAAAATACAAACAAAAAAAAGAGGGAGTGAGAAAGGGGAAAAAGAGGAAGGGTTAGGTAATAAGGAGGAAAGGGAAGGAGGCAGAAAGAATCCATCCACCCACACTGGCAGGTTACAGCTATTTGCTCTTGTTAAAAAGGTGGAAAAACAAGCCCAAACCCATAATGTGAAATTTCCAAATTTCAAGTTAAAGGACATCTAAGAAGTTTTCACTATCACCCTTATGAACTCTGCTTGGCTTAGAAGCAATCACATGGAAAGAAGGAGAATTCAGAGGCTGCAAGGTAGTATTTCACATACAACAAAACAAGAAAAATGAAGTAAGAATTCATGGTAACTGCTGAGCGGTGGTAGTGCACGCCTTTAATCCCAGTACTCAGGAGGCAGAGACAGGTGAATCTCTATGAGTTCGAGGCCAGCCTGGTCCACAAGAGCAAACACCTTTAATCCCACCACTTGGGAGACAGGAGGCAAGTGGATGAGTTTGAGGCCAGCCTGGTCTACAGAGCAAGTTCCAGGACAGGCAGAGCTACACCAAAAGAAAGGAAGGAAGGAAGGAAAGAACATTTTATCATATAGCCAAAGTGTTAAAATACTTAGTAAATATGGAAGTTGCAACTAGACTTAAACCCAAGCAAATTACCTATGTCTAGGGACATCTGCCCTAGTCTTAAATGTCAAATGTTTGAAAATGTCCGAACAGCACTATTTCCTACCCTATCTAGCTCTTCTGTATGGGATCAAGGAATGTAACTGCTAAAACATTGTTTCAAGTTTGGAATTCCATACAAGAACACTGTGTATTTTTATATAACTTCCATTAGAATTCAAGTATCTACTTGCTAAGCCTGGCATGATGGCACATACCTATATTCACCAGAATAATCAGAGCAAGAGGTTTATGAGTTGAGGCTATCCTGAGTTACAGTGAGATCAAGGTTCCCTAACTACATGTGAGACCCCCATCTCAAAAGCATAAACATTATTTATATAGGCAAATTCATACCTTAGGAAAGCAATCTAACAACCTATCAGACAGACCTTAGGGAAATAACGGGGCAACGGCTCTTAAAAAGAAACCTAACAATGCTCACTACAGGACAGAGACTGAGCTAACTTGAAATGGAAAGAAGAGGAGATTCGAGACATTAAAAAGACAAAACAATCACATGACCTGGATAAAAAAATATTAGGAAGCTAAGGATCCTAATTCACAATGTAGTGGACATGCCTAGTAATGCAGAGTTAGTTAATAAAAAGGTAATACAGTCTTATAAAAAGAATATTAAAAACTACCAAAAAAATTGTCTGGGCAAAACAGTCTACATAGTATTAAGCAAAAGCCACAAAGAAGCACTAATATGCAGCAAAGTGCATACTTTAGTTGTGTATTTGTTGAGGTACACTGTATTTGCCCAAATACAGAAAAATACAGAACTGATCACCTTCTGCAGCAGTGCTTCTCAACCTTCCTAATGCTTTGACCCTTTAATACAGTTCCTTATGTTGTGGTGACCTCCAACCACAAAATTATTTCATTACTACTTCATAACTGCAATTTAGTTGTTTTGAGTTATAATACAAATATCTGATATGCAGCCCCTGTGGGATGACGACCCACAGGTTTAGAACCTCTGTTTAAAGTGTTGATGCAGGGACTCAAGGCTAACATATAAAAAGAGTTATGTCAGTACCTATGTGATCTCTGGGATCACAACAAACACTCCTTATGCCTGCCACCCACCCCCCACACACACAGTATGTAATGCTGTGCTACTTAAGACAGACAGACCCTTTGAAACTTATGTCCAATGGCAGAAAGGAGAGCTTGACAGGAAACTGCATCCGAGGAAAAAGCAGAAAAAAACCAACATTTCCACTGTTTACAAGCTTAGAATTTAGTCCAGTGTGGTGATGCATGCTGCTAATCCTAGCACACAGGAGATGGCAGAGGCAGGAGCACCTCTGTGAGTTCGAGGCCAGCTTTGTCTATAGCTGGTTACAGGACAGTCAGGGCTGCATAGAGATCCAGTCTCAAATAGCACAGAATTTAAAGGACACTATTCAATGAGTAGGTCACTATTTTGAACTCAATGGCAGCCCTAAGGAATCTCTAGACTCCACAGTTAAACTAAAGCACAGCTAAACTATCTTAGAAAGAAAACCAAGTCCCAACTGTAGGCAAAACACCAGTCTGTTAGCACAACGTAGGTATGCTATGTCTGCCACTGTGTTCTCAAAATGGACAGGATAATAATAATTAAGAGGTAATTCTACAATTGTGTAACAGGCATTATATTTATCCTGCTAACTAATAAAGCTTCTTAATCATTTTAATTGTTATAACTGCTATACATAAATAGCTTTTCTCCCTAAAACTTTTTAAACAGAAAAATTATTGTGAAATCTTTGCAAATTTTCTTATCTGCTTTTATTTAGGTTTTTTGTTTTGGTTTGGTTTTTTGAGATGGGATTTCTGTGTATAGCCCTGGCTGTCCTGGAACTTGCTCTATAGATCAAATTGGCATCAAACTCACAGAGAGCCTACCTCTGCCTCCCAACTGCTGGGATTATAAGTGTGCACCACCACTGCCTAGCTTCCACTTGTTATTTTAAGCAAAGTTCATTTTTGAAAAGAATGCATTAACCAGAAAGACCCCCCTCAATGCAAGTTTCAGCTTTTAGAACATAATAAAGGCAAACTTAAAAAAAACAACTATGTTAGAAAAAGAATGTAAAAAACTGAATACAGGCACAGTAAGTATTTCTGAAAATACAGTACACAACCACACAAGTAGTTAACCTTGAAGAGATTAAGGCCATACAGGAGAACTGAACAAAAAAGTCTCAGTGTTTGAAGAATGGGTATGTGCCTCGAGAATTTTCCATTACATTTATCATGTGTCTGTGCATGTATTTATGCACTTATTAATGGCAAGTAGCTATGTATACAAAGTCAAGGACATATAAATTGCTCTCCTAAAATGAGGTTTTGGAGGGTAATGATAAATAGTCTTGTATTGTGTACACTGTTATCTGTATGTATGGAGCTGACATAACCCAAGAGCAAGCGTTTACTGAAGGTAGGGACATGTTTTCTCCAAGTCCCTGTATGTATCACAATATAACACCATATCTCATTACAATTAGTGAAATATGTGTCAGTTTCTCTTCTAAAACCCAGCTTAGCAGAAGCAGCACTGTGTCTTCTTCATTGTGTTGCCCTAAAGAAAAATTAATATATGAGGATTGCATGTGTCTCAGTAAGAGTGCTTGCTTGTCTTGTACAAACAAGGCCCTGGATCCATCTCCAGCAACTCAAATAAGAAGTGAAGTACAAGATAGAAGGTATGTGCAGAAAGTAACAATACTCTATTTAAACAGCATCCGGTCTGGTGCAGTGATAATTTTTGAAAGAACTGTACTAGCAACTTAACAATCATTTTGCCATGTTTTTAGGAGTCCACATACCTATCCTGTCACCACAATGTCACATATAAAACACCTTAATACAAAGCCTCTATGTCAACACTAGGACACGGGAAACCCTTCCCCTAAAAGGTATGTATTTGGTTGAGAATGGATTATTGCTCCCTCATCTGGAGTAGAAAAAAGCAGAACCCAAACAGGAACTTAAAGAAGCATTCAGATGGAGACAGGTGCACAAAGTCACCCTGATATATTACACAGTAAGAACTGGCCAATCACAGCTGGGCATAAGCCAAATCAATTTAAAAGTACAAAATAAATTATTTTAGTTGAAGGTGAGTCATTGTATAATTACCTTAAATTTTAAAATCAAAATAAAACCATTTTCTTCAAATCAGCTTAACTTACTTTCTTAAAATTATTCATTATTATTTCATTAGTCTCTTCATCTACTTATCATAAACATAGAAGAAAAATCTTACAACAAAAGCAAAACGTTATGAAGACGCTTTATAGAAATACATGTACTTTCAAAACATTAAGTATCCAGTGATTATAAACTCAGAGTCCCTGTCCTCACAATATCAAAATGCTTCTGCTTACTATGTGAGTACTCTTTCTAAGATTTATTTAGTTTATGTAAATGAGTGCTGTATCTGCATGTGCCAAAAGAAGGCATCAGATTCCATTATCGACGACTGTGAGCCACCATGTTGTGGCTGCTGTGAACTGAGCCCAGGACCTCTTGAGGAGCAGCAAGTGCTCTTAACACACCTCCAGAGCGGCTGTGTTTTAAAGGACTCTGCATTCCTACCACTGGGTGGCAGACTGAGCAGGGAAACAACAGAGCCTGGCAAGCAGAGTTCAGGCTCAGGAATAAGGCCTCTATTTTATATGTACTCCAAAGCAGTGAATTCCAAACCTACACTCCTGCCACAAATTACAAATAAGAACTACACAGAAACCTCATTTTTGGAAATTACTGCCTCAAAAGCCTTCTATACCAATTTACAGTTTATCAGAAAATGCAAGATCAAAACATCAGTAGAGTAAAAACCCATTACCTAACATAAGAATTTAAAAATATTTATTTAAAATGAACAGGAAACCAAAATGAAAAGCATTAAAGTGATATTAAGATCAAATAATAATTCATGGTAAAGCAAAATGTGTTTTCTTCTCTTCGAAGATTTGAAGTTTCAGAATTACAATATTACAATCTCTCCTACAGGAAAGAAAATACTTTAAGTATCATACAGCATAAAATTCAAATTTCATATGCCAAATTAAAAAGCTTATTATATTCTAAAATCTCACTAGTAACTCTGCGTGGTGAGAGATACTAATTCCCAGGATTCTCAAAAAGCAGCCCCATATGGAAACAGGAATTTACAAAGTCCAACTGCCTAGGCAAACTCAAATCTATTAGCAATACAGGCACTGGTAGACTGCCTAGTCTCCAGGAAGTGCCCACACCCAGAAATATTTGGGCAGCACCAACTAGACTCGATTGGTTATTTAAAAGAAAAAGGGGGACATGAAGTTTGGGGTGGGTAGAAAGGTAGGGGGTGAATCTGAGGGAAGTTAGGGGGAAGAGGAGGCAAATAGAATAACCCAAATACACCCTGGTGTGGCCTGCCTTTACTCCCAGCATTCGGAAGGCAGGCGGATCTCTGTAAGTTCGAGGCCAGCCTGGTCTACAAGAGCTAGTTTCAGGACAGGCTCCAAAGCTACAGAGAAACCCTGTCTCTAAAAACCAAATAAATAAATAAATAAACAAAAATGAGTACTATAATTACCTCTACCAACGCTCTAACCAGAATAGTACAGGGGTGGCATGTAGAAAACATAAGTTCAAATTTAAGAATTCTCCTAAATACCAACAAGACCAATAAAAGGGAAGCAGAGTTTGAGAATCTCTGCAAACACAAATCAGATATTTTAAGAAATTTGAAGGCACCTGAAGATGTAAGTGGAATTGGGTCAATTTAGAAAAAACCATGTTCTAAAACGTGAATAACCAAGTGTCCTGGTTTCTACCCGTCCCTATGCTGTAGGCTCCCTTACAAGTGAACCAATTTGGACAGAAATTATGTCACCCGCGTTATCATTTAACCTAGTGAAAGTTCACAAGTAGCTAAGAAGTGTAACAACCCACCCTGGGTACTTCTAGTTTTCTCTGCTAGAGTGCTGTATTTTGGGTTTCTTCTAGCCTTCCTAAAACACTAACACGCTTCTTCTATTCTGCACACTTTGTCCTCTCCCCATAACTACTAACGTACTTCACCTTAGTCGCTGATGCGTTTTAGTTTTTTAAAGCACTCTTGGAAAAATCATCTAATCTACTAACAAAGTCTCAAGCAAATGAGGTGTATGTTTCTTCTCAGAAAAATCAAGAAAAATAAGCTCTTCTGGGAATTGGAAATACTAGAATTTTTACATTTGTATCCAAAAATATTTTACACCTTAAAAAAAATCAGAACATAACCAAACCTATTAAAAGCCTGTGATGCAAGCACTTGGGAGGCAGAGGTAAAGTTATTGAAGTCTCCAAGTTGGCCTGAACTATACAATAAAGCCCAAAACAAAACAAGGCTGCTTCATTAATAAGCCAGACGCATCCTTTTCTCTATTAAATAAATCTCAGGAATCTATCTTCTATCTCATACATGTGAACACTGTACTTGGTCGATGTGCTCATATGATATAAGTATGGCTTCAGAGGTGATACCCATCTCCCCTCTTGTATGTTCCAGGAAAGAAGAGTGGAACCATTAAAAAGACTCTTCCAGTGCCCAGATCACTGTTATTTTCTAATGGCCAAGCCCACAGAAGCAAGGATTCACAGGACGTCCCACATGTAACAATTGAATCTGCCTATTCAGAAAGAGTACCCCGGATTAGTTAGTTCCCCTGACGATATCCCTCACCCAGAAAGCACAAACACTAGTCCATGTCCCCAGGGAAACTAGGAAAATGAAAATCTATGGTCTACCTTCCAGAGGCTTTGCAAACTTCAGAAGCAACAGAAATCCGCTTATTCTAAAAATATCCACTTTACAAAATAACTGAGCAAATAACTTCTTAGGAATACAAAAGAGCAGACAAACAAAGCCTACCTCAGTGAGTTTATACATTGCTAGGGAAAGATAACCAGGACTTTACTAGTGGGGAGAAGACAAATGACAGCAGCTGGCAGTATTTGCTAGAATTTCACAGCAGAGATGGAGGTTGTTATTTTTACATTGACAGTAATGAAAAAAGTCCTAATAAAAAGACTTAGATATCAGAGCAAGTACTAGTGGGTGTGGCTATGAAGTCAACTCCACGGAGTATGAAGTATGGTGACATCCTATCCTTGCCTAGTGAAGTGACTCTGAACTCTATCTTCTCTACATGATTTTGCAAAGCCTCCAGATTTTTCGGACTGTAACTAAAAACAATGGAGTCTCAGTTATTTAAAGTACATTTAATGTACCGTAGGTGAGTCAAACCATCACAGTCGTTCGTTCATTACGTTCATCAAGTGTTACTGTCCCTGTGGCAAACAGGCACAAAATCACTGGAAAAGGAAAACTGCCTTAAAAAGACCTTTCAAAGTGCTGAAATGACAGGTGCAGCCCAAAATCTAAAGCAGCAAATGGCCTATCTACATAGCTTTAAGTTTTGAACTAATGCTATATAAGTATAAGTAGAAGCATGAGCAATTTTAAGTTAAATCATGATGTAGGAGGGTCTTCTATCTATCTGTTACTTTTATTGGTTAATAAAGAAACTGCCTTGGCCTTTTGATTGGCCAACCCTTACTTAGGTGGGTGGAGTAGACAGAACAGGATTCTGGGAGAAAGAAAGCAGAGTC
>LOEQ01003506.1:96744-113489 GCA_001685075.1 Bramus lutescens
GCCAGGCAGTGCTTAAATGAATACAATTTGTGTGTTATTTTGGGTGTAAAGCTAGCTCTGCGGGAGCTGGGGGGGTGGGTGAAAAGCAGGCCAGACGGCAGCTCCTTCTACAAAATCAGTATCAAACGAAGCCAAAGTATTTTTCCTAATGAGTCAAAACTTGAACATTTTGAATTTCTATAAAAATCCCCATACTTGCACATTTTATAACTACATTAACTTCTGACTCTATGACCCATACCCACCTAATTCAACATTAAAAAAAAATGTCATTTCCTGAACAAATGCCTTCTGGGGTGGCATGGTTGAGACAGGTCTCTCTAAGAAGCCCTGGCTGACCTGGATCGCATTATGAAGACCAGGCTGGCCTTGAACTTTCTCAAAAGGCATTTATTGTGTGAGGCAAATCTGTGTAAGGCAAATCTGTTTTAAAAGCTGCCCAAATTAAACTGGATGATTTTTTAACTTAAGGAATTCCATGAAAATTATACTTGGGTAATGTGAACTAAAAGAAAAAAAAATACACCTGTCTAAAAAGCAAGCTCTGACCATCAGAAGATATTTGTTGGACTGAGGATAGGTTCAGTTGAGTACTGTGAAAGTGAAGACAGGAACATTAGAAGTTGGAGACCAGCTTTGGTTACAAAGCAAGCTCAAAGTTAGCCCTGACTACATGAGATCCTCAAACATTACCCTCCAAAAACCATTATGTGGGAGAGGGAGGATGAGATACTATTTGTAATATATACTAATACAATTTGAAAATAATGCTATTTACCAATTCACTGTTTAAAAAACATCAATATAGCCAGATGGTGGTGGTGTGTGCCTTTAATCCCAGCACTAGGGAGGAGGAGGAGGCAGAGCTCTGTGAGTTCCCTGAGGCCAGCCTGATCTACATGAGCGAGTTCCAGGAAAGGCACCAAAGCTACACAGAGAATCAGCTCGAAAAACTACAACAACAAAACAAAAGACAAAACAAAATGAAAACATCAATCCAGTATACTAGAATAAGAAATTTGAGGACTCAGTATGCTTTTTAAAGTGGAACTAAATTTACCTTTTCTATTAAAATTAGAAAGATAGTAACATTTTGGATATTTGCTGGTATTTATGGATTTATCAGCTTCATGTACCACTTAATACAAGGCATCTTCATAACCATCCTTCTGATACTAAAATATATGAAAATAAGGCCAGGGAAGGAGATACACACTTTTAATTCCAGCACTTGGGAGGCAGCAGGCAAGTATTTGTAATGTCTGTATAGCCACTCTGATCTACATAAGCAAGCACATGCTAGCCAGAATTACATAATGAGACTCTCTCTAGGAAGAAAGAGGGAAAGTGAGGGAGACTAAAAGAGGGAGAGAGGGAAGAAAGGAGAAAGGGAGGGAGGGAGACTCGCTGGCTGGCTAGCAATACATCATACTTAGTACTTCACTGGACTTTTATTTGGCTCGTGTGTGTATCAACCACACAGTAACAACTGCAGCGATGCTAATAATAAAGACCTCAAAACTAAAAGCAGCTGCCTTGTCCGTGTAGGTATCTGTAACCAAATAAATGCCACATGTACAGTTTCAAAAACTAAACTCTATCTGTGGATGACATTTGAAAAGTCTGTTAAATTTCTGAAATAAAATTATGTTTCTTGTCATGAGGAAATAATGTCCTATGGAGTACAACCAGCCACCTTGAAGAAAACAAACACCTTTCTACCGTCATTATGCAATAATTTAACTAACTTCCAGTATGATTTTGTCAAATGAGCTTCAAATAAATCGTATGTTCAACTAATATGCCACGACAGGGAATACTACTTGTCCAGTTAACCTTCCTTAAATTAGACAGACACTGAGTACAAAAACCAGCTTACTCTTTCACTGCTGCTGCCAGACACCTTTTGGAAGACTGGCAAGTAAGAAGGATCTATTTTTAGACCTTCCTATGACATCGTGCTTTTAAAAGTTCATCTGTCCCTGTTAGAAGTCTTTGGACTCTCACTTACTTAATAGTCTGGCCTAACTGCTACTCCATCTCTGTTTCAAAAGTAACAAAGATATAATCTCACCATCCTTAAAGTTCTGCTCTATGTTCTAGCTCTTCCAAGTACATACCATCTCAATGGGACATGTAACAGAATTGCAATGTACCAAAATGAGTGAAGGATCTAGAATCAAATTATAAATTCACTCTTATTATTATGTCTTCAACTATCTCAGCCATTTAGTTTCTTCTTATTTGTTTTGAAATATGGTTGAATGCAACCAAAGCTAGCTTCAAACTAATTCTATTTAGCCCTGGATAACCTTGAGTTCCTGATGTTCCTCACCCTCAGAAGTACTAGGATTACAGGTGTGCTCTGTAGTTGCCTTAACCACTGAGTTTCAAAACCTGTATCTAAGAAATAAGAAATTAATATTTAATTTTCACAATATCCCTGCTTAATTACCAAGATCTATTTTGATTATTTCACAAGCTTTAATGCACCATTACAAATTAACATAGCTTTAATTTAGCATGTGTTTCTCCTAATGCCCATGTAATATTTTCAAACCCTTCTCTTGCAAAACCTTCTCTAAGGTCCAATTTTTTTTCACCAACAAGGAAATGCTTAAGTGGGAAATGCTTGCAAAAGCGACACAATACTTACACACATGGTCTCTTCATATAATCTATTTCTGATTATTGCCAAAAGCTTATGACAAAGCAGGAGAAGCTGTTGTCGTCACTGTAACATTTTACGTACATGCCTAACTACAGTAACAAACAGTAGCAGCTATGGTAGAATTAGACTCTTCTCACTCCAAAGATGAAGGAAAACATGCATTCATATTCAGATCCCAATAATAAGTGATATAAGCCTTCCTATTTATCCTAAAATTCATATATTCTGTTTAACTCTCATAAAGCTAATTTCTAGTACAGGCAAGAACTACAGCTTTAGTTTACCCTGTTTGTAGGCATCATCTTCATCCTGATTACAATGAACTAAAATAAGGAAACTGGCATGTCACTCAAAGCAAGTTCAGAGGACACATCTTAAAAGTTTTATGTATTTCCCATCTCCAAATAACGCAGAAACTCTAAGACTTCACTTATAAATAAGTTAAGATAATAGTAAATATCAGAAGAAACTCAACTTTGCAGATGTTATGAGAATGGATGTTTTATGGTACAGAATAATGGATTTCTCTCAGGTTAAGATACTGCATCATCAGCTGCTCTAGACAGCTTTAAACTCTCTGCCAGCTGCAACTCCCAAGTAACTTCTTTATCAGCACCTACCCTTTACTACCACCCAGCTAGTTGTGTTATGTATTGATTCTGGGACAGGCAACCAAACTATCCCAAAGTAATACCTTGCTTCACTACAAGTCTCTCCTCCCTGGCCCCTCTGCCCCCCACACACCCCTAAACAATTTGCAAAAACTGTGAGAACAAAATTAAATGGGAGACTGTGTATACAAAACCTAAAACACTGAAGTGAATTGAATACCTGACATATACGCCATATCAGCTAATAGATGATTACATAGTGCCATAAAAGAAGGTTATGAAGGATGAGCTTAGTGGCACATGTCTGCAACCCCAGGATTTGGGAAGCAGAGGCAGGAGGATAGCCACAATTCCCAGGACAACCTAAACTAGAATGAATAGCAAGTTCCAGGCTTTCTAGGAATAAGACCATGTCTTAAAATGCAAACAAACAAAAAACTAATGTTGAGAAAGGAAAAACAAAATAAACAAGAAAACATTGCTTTCTAAACCATAACTTTTTAGTCATCACACAGCAAGTCTTGGCTCCAAAGAAAAAGTATGGACAGTTAGGATAAAATGGACATGTCTTCCAATCCTGAAAGCTGATGGGAAAAATGACCGTCACAATAACAAGCCAGGTCAGGCATGGAGCATAAACCTGTAACCCCAGGGCTTAGATAGCTGGGTCGGGAGCAATGTCAAAGAATTGACAGTCACTTGGGTTATTACATAGTGAGTTCAATGTACCCTGTGGAGCAACGTCAAAGAGCTGACAGTCACTTGGGTTACATAGTGAATCCAATGTACCCTGTGCTACATTAGAAGACCATGTCTTGAGTCCCAAACAAGCAAACCAGAACTACTTGAGATCAAGAAGAAAAGAATAATCTCCAACACAGCTATCGACCTTATAAATCAAAGCCCAAATTCCCCTAGGCAGTTCACCTGAAATAACATTAGCAACTATAATCTGGAATCAGTTTCCTATTCTAACCTCCAAGAAATGCTACCAAAGTTCTTCCCTTCCAAAGAAAACCTGAAAACGTTAAACCAAAAACAAATGCTAAAGGCAAATTTTCTAGGTGTAACTACACACTCAACATAATTAAAGACTATAAACTATACTAGTAAGTTGTTTAATGTTCAGTCATCAGAGGACCCAAAACAAACAAAAACCAAGGGGAAGAGGAAACAAGCCAAATAAAAACTACCTGTGCTATCTGCCTCCTAACACCACAGACAGCAAGCACATCAGTCTGAAGAGGCAGTAGAACGTTCACTGCACAGAAACACAAACTCCTTCCTCTGCTGCTAGCAGTTATCACAGGTACACAAATCTCAGTCAAAACCTCGGCAAGCAATTATACATATTTTGGAAATGTCGCCCTGACCTACTGTAGAATTCTGGTATTAAAAAGAAAACATGCATTTCTTGTTGCATAATAGACACAACACAACAAGCACACACGACACAGCGGCAGCAGTCCTCTCAGCAAGCAAACCAAGGATTCTTAATGACACATCTTATAGCCCTAGTTATATTAAATAAAGCATAAAATAAGGTTTATGGCAACAATCTCTAATTCATCACTTAATTAAATCTAAGTGTTACTTTTTAAAAAAATAGTACAGGGTGATGGATGGGTTAATGATGTTTCTGGTATACTTTCAAGTGTTCTATTATGATAAAGCCAAAGATACAGGACAGTTGGTCATTGTAGATCATTTAGTCTATGAAAATAGTTTCAAGGATTGCTACTATCACCCTTTACCTTTTCTTACTACCAAAATCATATTTCTGGTATGAACTCTCTGAACTGGTAAGTGAACCAACTTAAGATCAATATCATATTTAAATTTAACATTAATTGAAACATTAATTCTATTCATGAACAAATTATCACTTAAAAACTGCTGACTGAATAGTTCACTAGCCCAGCACACTAAACCCACTGTCTTCATCAAAGACAGATGTGGTGGAGCACGCCTATAATCCTAGCACTCAAGAGGTGGAGGAAAGAAGATCAGGAATTCAATGTTAGCCTTAGCCACGTGAGAACCTCCCTCAAAAATAAAACACAAGCATAAAAGACAATAAATACTTACTAAAAATACTTTTAAACAGAAGTAAATAAAACAGTCCCTATTTTCAGGAATAGGCGCTATAGCACAAAAATAAATAAACACAACACACCCCAGCAGAGAGGCAAAGAGAGCAATTTTATTACAATTGCTACAGGGCACGGCTGGGCAGTTAGAATTTAAAAGTCCTGTCCTTCCCCCAAACAAATGCATCCGACCTAATGTATGAAATAGACCCTTTGACAAGCCAGGTGACTGAACTGAGGTCTTAAAAAGTAAACATGAGGGGCTGGAGAGATGGCACAGCGGTTAAGAGCACTGACTGCTCTTCCAGAAGACCTGGGGTTCAATTGCCAGCACCCACATGGCAGCTCACAAATGACACCTTCACAACAATGCACATAAAATAAAATTAATCATCAAAAAATTAAAAAAGGTTAAATTATTAAAAAGTAAACATGAGATGTGTTTGACAAAGCTGACAGAAGACTTTTATCATCAAATATTTTCACTGTACTTGCATATTCTCAATAAGAGTATGAGAAATTTCACATTTTGTTAGCCATTTTTTACTAAAACAAAATCACATAAGAATACTACCCTCTTCCTGCCAATAGTAGCAAGATATACAAGCTCTGTTTTTTAAGGAATAATATACTAGCAGATGGGACAGAACATTGATGGAAAATAAAGCAAGAGCTCATAGACAAATTGTCTCTGACAGTAGTTTCCAAAGCCTATGATGGTGGTTTCCAAAGCCAAGAACAAAAGAGCTACAGAAGCAAAAATATCACATCACAGAATAGCAGAGGAAGTAGGCAATTTAGAAAATAAGCAAGCTGAGCAATGGATTTTCCTAAGGTCAAAACGAAGAGAAGGCTAGTATCCCACACTCCTCAGTGTGAGTTCCCTCTTGAAATTGTTATTTGCAAATAGAAGCTTACATATTTCTAGACATCTATTTCTCAAACAAGTCTCCTATTTGCCAGTCTTGAGTGTTCTGTGAGCTAAGGGGTTTCTCCAGACTTACAGTCAAGGTTCTTTATTACCATCTAAAGTTAAATACATTCTGACCAAAAAGAAAAAAGTTAAGGCTAGAGACTTGTCATGTTAGTAGGAATGCTTGCTTAGTATGCCCTAAGGCTCTGGGTTCAATCCCCAGCACTTCAAGATAAATAAATTAAATGGATAAAATGTCAATGTTTGTCTGTCCTTCCTTTCTTCCTTCCTTCTAAGGAAGGAGGGGTTGAGCCAGGGTCTCACTATATAGCCCTCACTGGCCTGGAACTCTAGAATAGTCTGACTACAAACTCTTAACCATTGTCTCCTGGGTGCTGGGATTAAAGGTGTGCACCACCTTCATAAACTAGAACAAAACTACTAAGAACATTTTAATAGGGTTTTATAAGTATGCTGATACATATCAATGCTAAAAAGCAGAGAAAAACCACCTCAAATCTTAGCTGATCTCCCATTGTGTGTACACTGTACTGTATCTTAACTAAACTAACTTTACCCAATTTGTGTAATACTGAAGTTTCCTTAAGCTTTTAAGTACTCAAACTGAGACCTGGTCTCAAAATGGAGAGGGAGGAGGGAGGGAGGGGAGGGGGACAGGGAGGAAGGGTTTAAAGTAGGAAGGGAGGGAAATCTTTACATTAGGCCAAAGTTAGTTATATATTAAGCCTTCCTTTGTTCTTCAATGATCTCCACCCTCTGTACTTGTCACTGTACTAATAACAAAGTAACATTAAAAAACTGAAACAAATGATAGTATCCAGTACAACAATACAATACGGTGATACTAAGTACATACAGATGTTGGATACAGACAATATTTCAAGTCTGGCCCACAGTAGTGATTTGTTACCCTACCACTTGGAAGGCTGAGGAAGGAGAAATCCCGAATTTGAGATGAAGTTGGCAAACAGTGAAACCCTGTCTCTAATAGCCGAGCTTAGTGGGCCACCTATAACCCCAATACTCAGGAGACTGAGACAGAAAGACTGAAGTGAGTTTGCGGACTGCCCAGGCTTAAACATAAGAATTAGCAAAACAAATAGAACTACACAGCACTGTCTCAAAGGAACAAACAAACAAAAAACAAAGACTTGAGGCCATAATCTAGTAACTTAAGCTAGTAAGCAAAAATAGAAGATCAAATTCAGCTTCAAAGTAAGCAAAGCTGTCTTTTCCCATTTCTATGCTGGGAAAAGTAAATACACAGTGGTTCCAATAACGGTATAATTTGATCAAAGCTACCGAGCAATAACCTCTGACTAAAGGTGTGTGGTTATAACTCAACTCCTACAATCTGTCCCTCAGTCAATTACTCTAACTACACTTTTGACCCTTCCAGCCACAAAGAAGTCCACCCTCACATAGCGCACGTGTTAATTCAGACCGCTGCAGTCTCCTACCCAAGCGTCTGTACGCTCTTTCCCTCTGCATGAACTTACTACTGCTCCTCTCTACTCACCACTGAAGACCCAGCTGCCCCATGGATCAGAGGCAGCACCTGCCTTTCTTTGATGCTCAATGGCATTAGATTGCCATCTATCTTACATTGCCTGGTAATAAAAATACAGTTCCTATATATGTCATTTTCCCTACTAGATTAAGGACCCCAATCAGCAATTTCGCTTTTAGACTTGAATAATCACCACACAATAACCTGGGCATATATTAAAAGAAGACAGTCAACATGTAATTATTATTAAGGAGATACTGTAAGTCTCATTTGGTAGATTCAGCTTTTAAAACACCAAAACCAACTGATCATTTAGAGACAAAACACATCTGAATAGTTAAACTGAATAAATCAAAGAGAATACTCTAAAAATCTTTATTATTCACTAACATCTAATGAGTTTATGTCCACTCATAAATAAATATAGGGCTCCCTTCAAAGACTAGATTTCTGAACAAGCGCACAAAAAACAAAAGATGACAGTATAGCTGATTTCATTTATTATAAAAGAGTTATGCATAACATTTAAAACACGTTCAGTCTTCTGTTCCCCCTTCTCTGTCCTCTGCAGCCTACAAAGTTAGGAAAAAACACTCCCCATCTTCATGGCACTGGCATCTAATAACAGCAAAGGGAGAGGGACTCTAAGATAAAGATCAGTGGAGCAAGGCTGAAGACAAAGTCTGTCAAGGTAACAAGACCTTAAAGGGCTCCCTACCCAGCCTCATTCAGCCTCTTCTCCAAACACTGCATTGCATCACCCAAGGTTTTTCCACACTATAAAGCTCTTTCTACCTCCCTCTCACTGTATATGCTAATTTAAAAATAACTCTTTATATACCTGCAAAAGCACTATACATTCTTTAACATCTGGTCCCCTCCCTGTGAAGGCTTTGCTAACCTTTCAACATAATTCTTCCCTCTTACTTTGAAACTTCACACACGAACTATATACACATCTCAATGGATTCCAATTACTTGGTAGTTTTACACTTATCGTCCTTTTAGGGGAAAGACAAATTCACATCTTCATGCTCTTTCTGAACCTTGATCATTTTTTCCTTTAGCACTCCACTCACTGTATCTATTCAAGACTGGCATAGGCCCTGATCAGTATTAATTCACACCTGGGATCCCAGGAGGTAAGAAAAACTGCTGCGCTCCAAGGTAGCAGGTAAGACTTTGTCTCANNAAAAAAAAAAAAAAATCAGCCTTTAATCCCAGCAGAGACAGGCAAATCTGAGTTCAACATCAGCCTGGTCAACAGAAGTTCCAGGACCGCCAGGGCTACACAGGGCCACACAGGGCCACACAGGGCTACCCTGTCTCAAACAAAGCACACAAAACAAAAAACAATCTTTTCTTTCAATATTAAGTTTTCTAAAGACTCATTGAAATATCATTAAATAAGAGTCTTAGAAAAATGAGTCTCAAGAAAAGACAAAGCCATGAATCTCAGCAGGCCTTCTGAAACAGCACAGAAACAAAGAGGGAAAGGATACAGCTGAGGCAGGGCAAAACACAACCATCACCACGCACAGCAGTGTATTAAAGGTGAATCATTTTTTACTATTTCTATTTACATTTTAAATGTTTCTACCAGTATTCTCTATCACAACACACACAAGTATTTAGTAATAAAGTCTTATATTCTACCACAAGGTATATACTATTGGAGATGACCAAAAGTTTAAGACTAAGGCTGTCTGGAATTTACTTTTAACAACTGTATAAGCACATACTCCTTGAAAGCAGAAAAGCTAAAGGAAAGATTTTACTGACAAAACTATGCTTAAAATCAAATATGCCGACAACAAGTAGACCCTGGAATAAATATTTTTGTGTCAAACTGACACAAATTTGTGTATGAACTAAATCCAAATATTTATTCCCCAATTTCCATCATTCCTTCACTGTCAGAGCAGAGTAAGAATGTACTTGGGTCTGGAAGAGCTGTTCAGACAAAGCAGTGACAAAGCAAAGTACTACTCTCCAGCATCTTTCTCTTCCTCTCGTAAGATCCAAAGCACTACTCAATTGTACTTCATGAAAACCAACAGAAACCTCACCCCTACTTGACCCAGCCAGCATCTTTGATTGCATACTTGTCCCATGCTGAACTTGGCAGGGGAAAAGACGAAATATGGGGATCCTTTCTATAAACAATTAAATTACAAGAGCTACAAGAAAACACCTTTGAGAGATAGAACGTATCATTATAAGCAAGTACAAGAAATCTCTGTATGAACAAAAACATTGTCTATTGATGCTTCACCTCTTCACACAATTAAAAACAACACATAACTCAGAACCTAAAAACATAGTCACCAAGTAGTCTATCTGGAGAGAATGTTGAGCCAAATAATTCTATTCAATCATCAATACACAATGGCCAGCACTACAGGTAAATATCGTGAGATTTTTCTATTTCCACGTTACATGAAGGTAGTACAACTGAACTTCACTTTGCCTCCTATTTTGGTCTACATTCTCCCTTAGACACTCCAGCTGAAATTTACCTGCCGCTATGCAAAGCACTAAGAGGTATGCTTTTAAAATGGGATTAGGCCACAAGGACCTAACCTTCATGAGTTGCTCATGTCATTATTGTGAGAGTGGGTTAGTTATTAAAGCAAAAGTTCTCATGTTCTTTACCATGTGATAGCCTCCACCATGTCAAGCTCTAGCAAGAAGGCCTTCACAGAGGCTGGAACACTGATACTGGACTTCCCAGGCTCGAGAACCATGAGGAAGAAATTTACTTTCCAAATTATTCAATATGTGATATTCTTTAAAAGTAGCAGAAAACAGATTAAGACACATCTTCACACCACATATAATATCAGTTCAAAAGTGATCAATCAAGCCTATGTGTAAGAGCTAAAACTATAATCAAAGTGCTAGAGACAAGTGTAAGCTTGAATCAGCCAACGGTTTCTTAGATACGATAGCACTAACCACTAAAAGAAACAGATGTTCACCAATAGTAAGTACTTCTGCTATCAAAGGGCACTATCAAAAAGTGCAAAGGCAGAGAGACATGCCATAGTGGGTAAAAGTGGTTGCCATAAAAATCTGAGAACCTGCCTCCAGGGGTCTGGAGAGATGGCTCAGCAGTTGAGAGCACTGGCTGCTTTTCCAGAGAACCTGGGTTCAATTCCCAGCACCCATATGGCAGCTCACAACTGTCTGTAACTCCAGTGGATCTGACAACTTCATACAGACATACATGCAGGCAAAACACTGATGCACGTAAACAAAAAATAAATGACATCTTTAAATAAAAAAAAAAAAAACTTGAGAACCTAAGCTCAGTCTTCAGAACCCCGAAGAGTAGCATCTGTCATCCCAGCACTCCTGTGACAAAATGGAGGTAGAGGTGACAACTGTCACCAAGTCCTCAGGCCAGCTAACCAGGAGTGTGCAGAGCAGAAAAACAGAAACAAAAAAGGAAGAGAGAACCAACTCCTAAAAGTTAGCCTCTCACCTCCACATATACAGTATGGCAGGTGTGCAAATCATACACACACACACATACACACACACACAAATTTATAAGTGGAAAAATAAATGCCACAGAAAATAAAATAAAATAAAAGACAGGGTCATTTGAAGTGTGTATACTGGCTGTAAAGTCCATGTGAAAAGCTACTATTGTATGCAAGATCCCAATCACACAGCTTTCTGCAACAAGCCAGGAAGACAGTGAAAGATCAGAGGCTTCAAGAGGTTTGGGAAACCACAAAGTATTTCAGGTCAGCCAAATTAATCCTATATGACAATGTAATAGTGCATATACACATATATTTGTCCAACCTACATAGTTAGTGAATCCTAATATGAACTGCTCGGTGGTGGTGTATTAAGACAGATTCATCAATTATACAAATATACCACTTTAGTCAGTATTTTTGACAATACAGATGTGGGAATACGATTACATGAGAAGCCTCTGACCCTTTCTATGAAGTGAATAGCACTCTAAGAAACATTTGTCTTGCTGAAACCTTAGCATACTCCATAATTAGACTTGAGTTCAATGTCCAGTCCACCTCTTCCTGAATGTGACCTTGTAGAGAAACACAGCCTCTCACGTAAAGTTACTAAAGGAAAGAACTAGTTAATAAATGTAAAGCATCTCACACATAATAAACCCAAAAGAATATTCACCAAAAATAAAAAAAAAATCAATTGTGGCATGTGCCTATAATCCTAGCACCTGGGAAGCAGAGGTAAGAGTCCCAGGAGCTTAAGGTTATCACCAGCTACATAGTGAATTTGAGGCTAGTCTAGTCTATATGGGACTCTGTTTCAAAAAATAATATTAACAAATAAAACTAGGCATAAGCCCAAAAGATATACACCAGCTTAGCTACAAATATATGAGAAATCCTCCCAAAATCCAGCAAATCAAAACTCTGAATATAATTTTAATGCAAAACCTTAGTTCATCAATATAACTTTTTAATGAATTCATTAGTCAAAATTAACAGAATAATTCTTCATGAAAAGAATATACACAATGAACATAGAAAATAGGGAAAGGTCATATTCAAAATTCCAATTCTCTAGAAAAATATATAAACCACTTCAACTAGGAACACAATGAGACAAAACACAAAGTAATAGAAATGCCACTTTAACCACTAAAAGAATAGGAAGAGCTAATACTAAACTTTCAAAGTCTAGGGCTACCTCTTCAGGGTAGGACTCCAACCTCTTTCCAAGAAACCTTTTTATATTCTGCTTCTTACCGATTTGATTTAAAAAAAAATCAAACACTCTGAAACTAAAGAAAATAAACATGCAACTTCCTATGAATTGTGGTAAACTTTCATTGTAATATTCTAAATAATGGTCAATGTAAACCCTTTTATTTAAACTAAAGAAAACTTTGGGGCCTCGTGGCATAGGTCTATAATCACAATTCACAGAAAGCTGAGGCAGAAGGATCACAAGTTCAAGGGCTATAAAGAAAACTCAAGGCTACCCTGTCTCAAGAACAAAAATAAGGATTGTGTATACAGTTCAGTGGTAGAGCCCTTGCCTGGCATGTGTAAGGCCCTAGATTCAATCCCTATTATTGTAAATTAAATAGATTTTTTTGATAACTAGAATTTTTAAAGAGAGTATTTTAAAATATCAATGTATTCCATGCAAATGCTTTGCAGGCAATCATGGACGTGCATGCTTGTCATCAATCCCATCTCACAGGAGGCAGAGGGAAGAATCTGACTTCAAGACCAACCTGGGCTACATAGATTCACAGGCCAACCTAAGCACGCAAAACACAATAGCCAAGTCACTATGAAGTGTTTCATTTCTCACTTGCACCTCTAAACTAAATGACACTTTAAAATTATCTACATAAAAGAGATACACAGTAAACCTAAAATACGATTCTCCAATTATATTATTAAACACTTCTTAAATACAATCACTTTTTAAAATGTTTTAGAATTAATTTGGTAATTACAAACAGAACGTCAGCTCTCAGAAGTTTTTCTCTGGACAGTGGTAGCACACACCTTTAATCCCAGCACTGGTGAGGCAGAGACTGGCTGATCTCTTTGAGTTTGAGACTAGCCTGGTCTACAAAGCAAGTTCCTGGAAAGACAGGGCTACACAGAGAAACCCTGTCTTGAAAAACCAAAATCCAAAAACTAAACCAAAAGAAAACAAAATGGTGGCCTTGGGTTCCACAGCATTAGGTCCAAATCATTTGGTAGAAAACAAGCTGTGTCTGAACACACACATTTTTGTCATTACTCCATGCACAATACACTACAACTGTTGACACAGCATTTATGTTGCAGCAAGTTTAGGGAATGTACAGGAGGATGTGTAAGTTGTGTGCAAACACTGCATCTCACACAAAGGACTTGAGTAGCTGTAGACTTGGGCGGGGAGACAGTTTTGTCTGAAAATTTAAGGTTGTGTCTTCTATCTTTATTATGATGGCCATTAGAAGTCTGAAATCAAATTGAAATCATGCTTATTTGTCAAGTTTAAAGACCCTTCGCTGTAGGAACATTAGTAAACACTTATGACGAATACCTAGAAACAAAAAAATTTCAATAAACATATAATGTAGTATGAATTGACTCATAATTTACAGACAATAATCACTTCCTAATATGGAAAAATACTGACAAGGAAGTACACAAAAGCCACCTCTACGTGCTCAAGGATTTATAGGGACAGCAAACTACTAGGCATATTTTGGTTAAATGCTACCATTTTAAAAAATACAATTGTTTCCACTCAGTTCAAATAAGCAGATGTTGGTAGATAAGAACATTAAAAAGCCTAAGAGAACTAAGCTTTCAAAATTAAGAAAAATTCTTAAAGGGGCAAAAATTAATTGAACTGATGCATTTCTTTATTATATAGCCTAAAATTCTTGACACTGACACCGAAAATTGTCTGTGAATAACTTTTCAAAGCAGGTTGAAGTGGGAAGGAGAGTTGTAAACCCGTCATTAGTGAGATCTTACTAAAATATTAGTAAAAGTTTTACAATAAAGGGGGAAACAGTATCACTGTTTTAAAACCTAAGAAGACAGAAGCATCTCATTACTAATACGCTAGTATTAAAATATTAGCAATATGTTCAAGATCTAAAATACGGAGTTTGGAAACACAGCTGTAGTAGAGGAAAAGTACAGATAACCTAAAGACCAACTAGTTTGAATCTACAGTAGTAACTATTACAAAAGGTAACTAAATAATTAAACCACAACCTTTGCTCCTACCCTCAAACAACCTATCTTCTAGCCATTCTAGCAACATTTTAGAATCATGGCTGCCACTGAAGATGCAGGCTTTACAAAGGCTCTATCTGTGGTCATAATCTATCATTCTGAGTGAAAGGGAAATATTTCCAAATTCCCAAGCATCTTGTGCCCCTCCACAACAAAAAAGCAAAACAACTGAAAAACCACAACACAGTATTAAACAACAGGATTCTGTATCACAGAAACCAGCATTATAGCATAGGCCTGGATGGCTGAGGCAAAAGGATGCTCTCAAGTGCAAGCCCAGCTTGGGCTACACAGCCAATTTTGAGACAAGCCTGGAACTGGAAGGAGGGGTGTCAACAGAAACGTCTACTCCGATTAGTCTACATTTTCAAAAGCATTCTCGATGTAGTCACACTGTCCCGAAGAATGGTTACAGAAGTGTCACCATTCAAGTCCACTCTCTAAAGAGGGAAGACAGCTAACAGCAGCCTGTGTGAGTACCACGACCAACAAAGACAAGAGCTTCATAAAATTTTTCCACAGCGAGGGAACAAATCACAATGAGAAATGGGTTTGTCTGTGGAAATCACTTGTTCAAACAGCACTTAGAGAGCAACGGATATGAGAAGAATTCACATGCTGGGTTTTGGGGTGGGGGGGTTGTTTGTTTGTTTTAAAGTGCAAACCTCACAACCAAAGTCCAAATGCGAAGCAAGATTCCTTACAGCGAATTCCCTTTCAGGGCAAGCTCACTCTTGCTTCACAGGGCAAAGCAACTTTCATGTATGATGAAAGTCAGTTCAGCTAACGTGTACGGGAGTCATTTAAAAAGAGAATTTACTATCGTTCACTAGGCCTCTGTTTTTTTTTCCCCCCTGAAACGTTCCACTGACTCAAGGATGGAGTGACCCACTGAGCTTTGTACCCTGAGGCAAAGGAGCAACAAGAAAAAGGAGGTGGTTTTACAGGTGGCTCCCGGGTTAGAAAACAATTGGGAGGAGTCTGTTTTAGAAACCGTGCCTAAGTTAGTGCTGCTGTAGTAAAGGTTTGCGACAGAAGCGAGCGCAGTTACCCAAAACACAACCACACAAACGAAACCGCTTCCAGACCTGAGTGCTTGTACCTATATTTAATTAATCCACTTCGAATCCCAGCATTTCACACTCGAGCTTCCAAATTCAAACCGCCAACGTTAACAGTTCCCGGAACGACACCAAAAACCAGTAAAGCCCTTTTCCATGTCCCCATGTGAATTGACAAAGGGAGAGGTCGGGCATTCACAACTCGCCCAACTTTACACTCAAGACAGTATAGTGACGGCAAATAAAGACAGTAACTCCCCACCAACGCTGTTCCCACACCACACCGAAGCCCTTTGTTTCTACTCCCCGCAAACGTAAATGGAACAGAAGCCGAGAAGCTCGGCGTAATACTGAAGGAAGGAGGTAACAAAAAGTCTAAGGAACTTAACGGAAGCTAGAGGCAGAGGTAACCCGAAAGGTCGATAGAAAAGTAGGAAAGGCAACCCAAAAGGAATGGGAGGAAAATCTAGGGTGTTGGGAACCACTTCAAGGGCTGTCAAGTGACAGGAATCTGGGCCCACCAAGCCGAGTTAGGACGGAAACCCGAAAAAGAGCTAACAGGGGGAACAATGGGGCGGTGAGTCCCGGAGCTAGCGGGGCGACACCGAGCCGAGGGCGGCCAGGAGGTCCGGGACGGGTGGGGAGGAAGGGCAAAGGGCTGCCCGGAGCTGGGAAAGGAGTACGGGCGAGCACCCGGGTGGGTGGCAAGTTGGTGGAGTGAGGTGGGGCACGGTGGCGCCTGGAGCCAGGAGGAGAGGGTCTCGGGGGATCTCCGGGTGGGGAATGGCTTGTCATGTTGCTTTCTCTTTGGAGAGGAGAGCGGAGGCCGCGGAAGGCAGGTGTGATGGAAGCGGCCAGGAACCCAGCTCGACGAGGCATCGGAGCCACGGCGCAGCTGAGACGCAGGGAGGGAAAAGGCAGCTCCAGAGGGAGAGGAAAAGGATGGAGAGAGGGCGGGAGGGGAGGCGGGGGGCTTCACTCACAGTCCAGGTGCTTCTTCTTGGGGCCCATGATCTCGTGGGTCGTGGCCTTGCATACCGTCTTGGAGACCGCGGAGCCGGTGACACTGTGCTGGGCCGCGGTGATTCGGTCCGTCAGGCTCTG
>LOEQ01003506.1:113992-133802 GCA_001685075.1 Bramus lutescens
GAGGGCCTCGCGTCCCCTCCCAGGCCTGGACATGACAAAGAGGTGAGGCCGCCGCCTGCGCGCAGCTTATCCCCGAAGTGGAGGAGTCTGGGCTCGCCGGGCTGCTCAAGTTGGCGACGACCCCGTGGCCCTCTGCAGGTCGTAAAGGACATGGCCCCAGCCGGGCTCTTGGAGCCTCCAGGCAGGCCTCTTGGCTGTGGGACTATTCCATTACACATACACACCGGGTTTGGTTTGATTTTTCTTTTTAATATCAGAAAGGTCTTTTCGCACCCCTTCGTTTTCCTTGGGAGTGTTGGAAATGTCACCTAGTTTTGTTTATCTCGACTACTAAAACGCGCCACAGACGTTCCTGCCCGTCTAAATTTAGATATCAAGCAGCCGGGTACTCATTTTCCATGGTGTCCAATACGACAGGAAACACATAGCTTCAGTGGAATTTGAAAAGGGAAGTAGTAGCGTGATGTCAACAGTGATTAACTTGACCCTACAAGGCTGACAACTCAGGACATGAAAGGTCCACACCATAGAAGGAAGTGAGCCTGGTCGGTAAATGGAGAAGTCCCTATCAGGGAGTCAGACATCAGTACCTGCGATCTCCCCTGGTTTAGTCTTTCTTCCCTTTGGCCTCTTTTCTCCTCTTGTGTGAGCCAGATTTCCATGGAAAGATATTGACACTGCCCGGTAGGCATTTTAGAACAGTATGACATCCTGAGACTCCGATCTATGAAATCCAGACGATCTATTAACAAGGCCTTTTAAAATGTTACTAATGCTCTCTACGTTTAACTCAGGCTTAGGGATAAATTTTCAATTCTCTCTGAATGTTAAGTTACCATCATGGTTATATGTAATCTTGCTAGTTTTAAGTGAAATGCTAGCATAGTCGAAATCTGTGTACACCATCTGCCAACCATATCTAGAACACTGCTTAAATCTGTTGACTCTCAAAAGATGAAAAAACTAATAGACGTTTAAAATTGTTTGTGTGGTATCAGGAATTCCATTCCCTTTTTTATTTTACACACACACACACACACACACACACACACACACACCCCACTATGGTGCTATGGCTGGTTGAAATTCTGAAACACCAGTGCTTTGCCAAGAACTCACAGTTCTTAAGCCTGCAGGTTTCATTCTCAGCAAACCAGTTTGAAACTTCACAAAACTGTGAAACTCCCTTCGGTGCATCTGCAGTCCATCTGTAGTTTGGTGCCCCATGTTTATCAGGCAGTGCAATGGCCAGATTTTTTTTTGCATTTATTTATGATGTGTATGCATGTATGCTTGTTCACATGTTGATGCACATTGTGTGAGTACAAGTTTTAATCCATCATAACCCCTTTATTCTCAAACTGTTCTAGTAATTTCTTAGTTAATTCCTCTATTTAACCCTCCAGTTGACAGTTTCTGAATCTATAATGGGTTTATTTGTCTGGGCACTAAAATTGTCTACAAATTCTGTGTAGATTGTGTCTCCAAAATGTGCTCACTCATCCCTATCCCACACCAGCAATCAATGTGTTGGGATTTAATCCTCAACTGTGTTAAGAGATGTGGCCTAATGGGAAGTGTTTAGATCATAAATGAATTAATGCTTATTAATTATGAGCCTTGAAGTTCCAATCCTCCCTCTCTCCCAATTTCTCTTTGCCTTCTGCCCTAGAATAATTAAACTCTTGATTTTTGGACCTCCTAGCTTTCAGAATGAATCTACATATGTTTATCAAAAATTACCCAGTCTTGCTAGGCAGTGGTGGTGCATGCCCTTAATCCCAGCACTCAGAAGGCAGAGGCAGGTGGATCTCTGTGAGCTTGAGGCCAGGCTGGTCTACAGAGCCAGTTCCAGAATAGCCAGAGCTACACAGAGAAACACTGTCCCAAAAAACAAAAACGGAAAAAAAATACCAGTTTGCTTTACAGCCTAATGGGCAAGAATCTCCTTTTGCTACTGGTAGTATCTGTACTTAGTTCCTTAATGACTATATGGCACTAACATGGGGAGGGGAAAGAGAGAAACTTATGGCTTGAATCTGGATGGTCCCCTACAGGATCATGTGTTTTATTTAAATTCCTGGTCCTGGGGCTGCAGAGGGAGCACAGTGTTAAGACTACTGTAGTAAGGAGGTCACTTGTTTCGTTCCCGGCTGCCCGGCCAGCTTAGACCCGAAATAATGACACAGAAACTATTAATTAAATCACTGCTTGGCCCATTAGCTCTAGCTTCTTATTTGCTAACTCTTACATCTTAATTTAACCCATCTCCATTAATCTGTGCATCACCTCGAGGTCGTGGCCTACCAGCAAAGTTTCAGCATGTCTGACTCTGGCGGTGGATCCATGATGTCTCTCTAACTCTGCCTTCCTCCTCCCATGCTATAGGCCCAGGCACTTTCTTTATTCATTAACGAATAAAAGCAACACAGACAAAAGGACCTCCCACACCAGACTACTTTCTATTCTTGAAGAGATCCAGAGTTCAGTTCCCAGCAGCCATGTTGGTTGAATCATAACATCTCAAACTTCAGTTCCAGGGGATCCAATGCCCTCTTCTGGCCTCTGTAGACACATGCATATACACACAGAGAGTTCACAGGAGCCTATAAATAATTTATTTTTTTAAAGAAAACAATTTTTTTCAAAATACATAACCAATCCAAGTGCCCATTCCCTCCACTTACCCCCCCACACACACAACCCCTCATCCACTCCTCAGAGGGGGCAAGGCACATTGCTTTGTTGAAGGTCCAAGGCCCTCCCTACTCTATCTAGGCTGAGCAAGGTATCCATCCAAAGAGAATAAGTTCCCCAAAAGCCAATACAAGCAGTAGGGATAAACCCTGGTGCCACTGCCAGTATAGGGGCCACTGGTCGTGTCACCTAAAAGTTTTTTAAAATAATTTTTAAAACAAACACCTGGTCCTCACCTGATAGCACTGCTTTGGGAGGTTGTAGGGCCTTTGTCATGGAGGTAGGTTCTAGAAGGTAGGCCTTTGAGGGTTACCCGCTACTTCTGGTCCTGCAGCTGCTTTCTGGTCGATCCTTCATATGAGGAGCTCTGTCACACATCCTCACTAGCACAGCCCCGCTCCACATATTTCCCATTCCTAATGGATGGGATGAAACCCCCTGAAGCCAGGAACAGCAATTGTTCTTGCGTAGCTCTGGCCAGGTGTTTATCATAGAGAGGAGAAAAGTGACGGATACCTACCCTCAAGCCACTGCTAACAGCTGGTGTGAGCAGACCTCCACCCTAATGATGGTGGATGGATGAATGGAAACACACATACTTAGATAGACAATCACTGTAAAGCTTCCATTTGACCAAATCTGCCCACTTTTTTACAAATATATCATCCATCCTATAATTATCTGTCGGAGGCATCATCCTTACTCAGTATTTTGTTAATTCCCTCTTTCAGAAAGTATGTACTGAACATTGACTGTGTGTCAGGCACCAATTTAGACGCTGTGTTCTGTTCTAATGGGGAAACCGTCAGTTCTATGAGAACTAACCTATTTTCTATTTCAGTCACCAACTTGAAGGCATGTTTGCTTTACAAATGAGCAGTCCCCAAACAGAAGGAAACAAAGTAAAAGCATATGTTAGTTTCTTAGCTCTCTTAAATAAAAAATTATGTTGGAGAAAGTCCTGGAGTCCAGGAGGAAAGATCAACAGGTTTTTTAAATTTTGTTTTGTTTTTTTGAATGCCTCCAATGTACTATAAACACAGCAAAACTTTTTTATGTAATTCTTCTTACAATAATTGCAAAAGTATTGTACTTACCTAATACAGGAATACAAACAAGCCCAATAAAGTAACTGTCTAAATCCCACAGATTCTAAGTGGCAGAAATAAGATTTAGGAGCTTGCTATCTATTATGATATACAGACCATTTAGCCAATAATTGAAGCAATTGACAATAGAGATTAAATTCATTCAACACATAGATGTTGTCTATATTCGATGTGCTGCTTGTTGAATGTTATAATGTACAGACAAACATGGTCTCTGTTCTTAAACTTTAGTGAAATAGGGATTGTATTTGTAGGCTTTAGTATTTCTTCATTTATTTTGAGATAGGCTCTTAGTCTGTAGCCCAAAATGGTCTTAAATTTGCATTTTAGCCCAGGCTGACCACAAATTCATGTTCCTCTGACCTCAACTTTCTGAGTGCTGAGATTACTCAAATGTACCATCACCTTTGGCCTGTTCTTAAACTTTTAAAATCTTGAAGTAGGGTCCTGGAAAGATGGCTCAGCAGTTAAGGACATTGATTGCTTTTCCAAAGGACCCAGGTTCAAACCCTAGCACTCACTTCACAGCTAACAATGTCTGTAACTCAAAGATTGACATGTTCACACAGACTTACCTACAGGCAAAAAAAAAAAAAACCCAAAAACAATGCACATAAAATAAAAGTAAATAAATTTTTTAAAAAGCACAAGAAAAACTTCTTGAAGTAGGAATTAAAATACATGCCTGACCTGAAGATCCTGATAAGCCTATGACCTAAAAGTAAGAAAGCCAGTCTGGCATGGTGGCACACACCTCTAATTCCAGGACTTGGGAATTAAAGAATTGGAGGCCAGTGATGTCTACATAGTAAGACCCTGTCTCAAAGAGAAAATGAAGAGAGTGAGCAGAATTTCTATAGTTATTACTTCATTTAAACCTATCTTGAGGTCCAAAGAGAGCCTCCTCCTCTGTCCTCACTGTCCTCAGACATTATTGTTGTTTGCTAAATTAGACCCCTTTGAAATTGTATTATCTAGGTTGATAAGAACATCCAGCAACTCACTTCTCCCTTATCTTTAGCTACTTACTTCTCTACTTAATGACACAGCCAAGTGAGTAAAAGATCGCCTTATGTAACCCACTTTCCTTTGTAACAGAGAACTCAAGCAAGTACTCCGTTTCAATTGAGGGAGACTAATTCCAGCTCTCAGCATACATACTTGCAATAATATTAGCATGCTAGTGTTGATTACTTATTCTGTGCCAAGCATGTCACGTGCATTCCTCCTGCACTCTGAAACAGCTTCATGGCTTCAAGGAGCACAGACATCTGATGACCAAATGGTTTCTTTCTTCCACTAAGCCTGCAGTTAGACTGTTTCCTGGCCACCTTTATGATTAGTTGGGGCCAAATGCCTGAGGTCTGTCCAAGAGAACACGGACTGAAAATGATGCTGGTTTGGGCCATGAGCCCTGAAAACCTCTAACATGTGTTCAGCATTCTTTCTTCTCCTACTCCCAGCTGAATAGAGGCTTCAGAGAATTAAGAAGTTGAAACCACAACATGAAAGACACATGGAGTTCACAGGCAAGTCATTGGAGAAGAGTTGACCAGGAGCACCTAGAGTAATATATTTGTTCATTAAAGAATGACTAAAACATCTCAAACTGTTACCTGAAATGAATCTTCTTATACTGTGGCCCTATAATACAGTTCAAGAGCAGGTGTTATTAGTCACTCTTCCTGCTAATGTCTGGCTGTTTGGAGCTATTGTGCTTTATATGAACTTTAGGATTCTTCTCTTTTTCTTTCTTTCATTTTTATTTTTTGCTTGCTTGTTTTTTGAGACAGTTTCTCTGTGGAATTGCCCTGGCTGTCCTGAAACTCGCTTTGTAGACCAGGCTGGCCTTGAATTCACAGAGATCTGCCTACCTCTGCCTCCTGGGTGCTGTTATTTAAGGTGAGTGCCACGATACCCGTCTGGGATTTTTTCTTTTTCAAGTCCTGTGAATAATACGACTGGATTTTCATAGAGCTGTCATTGAATCAGTAGATCACTTTCAATGATGTAGCTATTTTGACAGTACTAACTCTGCCATTTCATGAATATAGGACATTTTTCTATCTTCTAGTGTCTTCAATTTTGTTCATCATTGCTTTAAAGGTTTGTATTGTAGAGGTCTTCCTTGTTTAGGCTTTTTCCCAGTTGTGATACTTGATTGTCAACTTGACAAGATTTAGAATCACCGCTGTCTTAGTTAGGGATTCTACTGCTATGAAGAGACACCATGACCATGGCAACTCTTATAAAGGAAAACATTTAATTGAGGTGGAGGCTTACAATTTCAGAGGTTCAGTTCTTTATCATCATGATAGGAAGCATGGTGTTGGCTACATCTTGGTTTAAAAGCAAGAAGTTGACTGAGACACTAGGTAGTATCCTGAGCACAGGAAACCTGAAAGACGGTCCCCACAATGACACACTTCCTTCAACAAGGTCATAGGTACTCCAACAAAGCCACACCTCCTAATAATAGTGCCACTCCTTATGGGGGCCTGCTTGCAATCAAACTACTACAAACACAATAACAATTCTCTTGACATGTCTGTGAGTATTTTCTAGGACAGGTTCATTGAAGTGGGGAAGATTACCCTAAATTTGAGCCAGGTTCCATGCCCTGAGGTCTCTGACCGAATAAAAAAGAGAACGTGAGCTGGGCAGTGGTGGCATACACCTTTAATCCCTACTCTTGGGAGGCAGAGTCAGGTGGATCTCTGAGTGTGAGGCCAGCCTGTTATAGAGTGAGTTCCAGGACAGCTAGGACTGTTACACTGAGAAACTCTGTCCAGAAAAATAAAGGGGAGGGCATGTTCATCACTCTACTTCTGACTGTGGATACAATGTGACCAGCAGCCTCAAGTTCCTGTTGCCATCACACTCCTGCAAGAATAGACTGTATCCTTGAACTACAACCCCAAATAAGCCCTTCTTCCCTTAATTTACTTTTGTCAGCTATTTTATCAGGACATGAAAATGAGTAACTAATACATATTAAGTATCTATAGACAAGGGCTTTCTGAAAAGTGCTTCCGTAGCCCCAAAGATAATAGCAAGATCAACAGTGGGATTACATCCAGCTAAAAATCTGCATAGCAAATACAATGATTAATAGAGTGAAGAGATTGCTAAGAGAAAGGGTCCCCCCTCTGTCAACTATACATCAGATGTAGGATTAATGTCTGTATGACAGAAGGAATTCAAAAAGTTAAATGCTAGCAAATCACAATCAATAAATAGGGAAATGAATTTAATACATGGTTCTCAAAAGAAGTACAAATTGCCAATAAATATGTTAACATCCTTAACCATCATGGAAGTGCAAATCAAAAGGTACAGTGAGGTTCCATGTCCTCCCAGTCAAATGGCCAAGTAGGAAACAAAGGCGGAGTATGATCCATGTATGTGAGGATGAGAAGCAGGGAATATGATCAAAGTGTGTGGGGGAGGATCAGTGGAACCCACTACTTTTCCAACAAATATACACTATTTTTTAAAAGACAAATGGAGGACTAGAACTTTAATCTGAAGCTTTTCTCAGGGGACGAGCCTGGCTTGAGCTCCCACTGTGGTGGCTCAAGCTTATGATCCCACCAACAAGGCAAAAGCAGGAAGATTGCTGTGAATTTGAGGCCATCTTACTCTAAAGAATGAGTTCATGTGTCAAAAACTGAAGGAGCAAAAGTGAGAGAAAAGAGGAAAAGAATTTGGGGGGAAGGGAAGGAAAGATCATTTTATATAAAGGGAATAATAAAATGACTCTTAGCCAAGAACAAGTTGAACTTGTTTACATAATAGAAGGCCAGTATGGCCAGAGAGAGTAAAGAAGAAATAGAAGCTTAGGAGTTGACCTCAGGGATATTGCCAGGATGTGAAGGTTTCTATAAGGCATGTTGAGAACTCCAGATGGTATAAATAGGTAACTGTATAATAGGAACAGCTTATGACTGAAGAAGGTTCAAAGGATGTTCATATCTGAGAACACTGGGATCATATTCTTCTCTGCATGCTTCCTCTCTTGGTCTTGCGTCTTTATCATCTTGGCTATTGTATCCCCTTCTTTGCTAATGGGTCCCGTTTTCCTTTATTTAGGATTGTTCTTGAGACCATAACCTCAACACTGACCAGGCATGGGGCTAATTCTTCTGACTCTGGTAAGGTTAAATTATTACTACAAAGATTTTAAAAAGAAAAAAAAAGATACTTGATTCTCTAGGAAAGGTCTAAATAGTTTATAACATAGTTTTATTGTCTTTTTTAACAAAAAAAATCTAAGGCTATAGCTTTGAAATGCCTTTAAAGGTCTTGTTTGTTATTGTCTAGGCAGATAATGCTATATATAATCAGATACATGTTTCTCAGTCATAAACACTGCTTCACAGCCAATGTTACGTTGGATGATTTACAAATGAACATCCAGCCAAAAGAACAAGAATGCCTGGTACTTGTAGAAGTCAGAATGACTATCATGAAAAGGATGTACAAGTGTAGCTTATCAAATGTGCGAGTCTGGATTGATCACGGATCGGAAAACTATTCCTTCTAGACTGCAGAGAAGGTTGACTGAAGAGTAAAAAATGAACCATACATTAATAATTGGCAAAATGGATCAGTTGTATCTTCCGTGGCGTGCAAGCTTAACTATCAAAACTTTATGTACTTATTTTAGTTAGTAAGACTGTAGGCCAGGCTGGCAGAAACTCCTAACAGTACCCCTTATCTGTGCCTCTCAAGTGCTGGGACTACAGATGTGAGCCACCATGACCCTGTCTAACAATTTTAATTTTTTTGATAGTTTTATACACAGGTGAAACATATTAAGATTATACCTATCCTCCAACTCCTTGGTTCCCCACACCTACCCCCCACCCTAACTAAACTTTGTTGACATTTAGTTTCATCGAAAGTTTGAGTATAAAATACTGGTTTCTTATGTGGGGGGAAAGTGTCCCCAAACTTGCATACCCTCCCCCACTGTGACACCATAGGCTGCAGAGTTGCATTTTGACAAAGCATGTCACTGATACATCATTGTTACCTAACACAGAGAGTTAACACTAGGCTCCACTATGGATACTGCACATTCTATAGGTTCTGAGAGATACATGATAATCTGGGTCTTCTTATAGCACAAGAGAGTAACCCTGCTCTGAAAATCCTCTGTGCTCAGCCTATGTACCTGCTGCTGTGGCTAATACAGCATTTCACTGATACCAGAACATAGATGCACTCTAGAAATACCCCAGGCCTTCAGTACCAGGCTGGGACTGCTGAGACAGACAGCCTCTCCAGTGTGAAGATAGCCACTGCTGGACTACCCAGACTATACCGTATAAGCCAATCTAATAATCTCCTTCTAATGTACATTCATACTGTTGATTCTGCTTCTTCTGTTCAGACTCTTACTTGCTTTGCCCTCTGACTTCACTGTTTAACTGATCCAAAATGTCTTGTTGATGTTTTCATTTGTTCAACTTTTATTTATTTGGTGATTTTTTTTATTTATTCAGCATTTGACCTGTTACAATAAAGTAGTGACTTCTAAGATATGTATGTCCAAGCTGTAATGGAAATTGGAAGTCATTGCATATTGATTTTTAGTTGCTCATGAGGCATTCAAATGGAGCTAGCTCTCTAAAATACCCAAGGATCCTCATGTAGCCTCCAAGAAAGATACTAATGTGTCAGACAAGGCAAGCGTATGTATGAGTAGGGAAGTCATGAAATTATGCAGGTTAACTGAGAACAAGCTAAAGGCAGAGTAGTCTTGGGAAATCCCTACCTTAAAGAGACAGCATACAACTCTGCACCGGCACTGAAGCTAACAGCTGCTCCAGTAAAAAACGAAGTCTTACCTGATACCTTCCCATTGCTCAGATAAATTTATCAAAGTTCATTACCTTTTACTCTTTTACACCTACACCTCCTACACCCCAATTAACTGAAGCAATTATATTATATAACCTGCTCATCCTGGAGCTTTTTAAAAAGATGTAGACTTTTTACCAGTAGAATAAGTGTCTCCGACTGGTCTGTGTGCGTGTGATGTGTAGGTGTCAAGGCCAGATGTGCATCCTCTGTTACCACTTTGCACCTTATTTTTTGAGATAGGGTCTCTCAATGATCCTGGAGATTTACCTTTTGGCTATACTGACTCACCAGCAAGCCCCTAGGCTCAGCCTGTCTCCACCCCCCAGCACAGGGATTAAAGACACAGGCTGCCACACCTAGCTTTCACATGAGTGCTTGGGATCTGAACTCAGGTTCTCATGCTTGGGCAACAAGCACTTAACACACTGAGCCACCTCCCCAACCTCTCAGTGATCTCCCAGGTGTCTTTTAAATAAGGCTCTATATGTTATTCAGTAAATCAGTTGTTTAAATATATCATTTTAAACAAGTACATTTGTATTTTAACTGATAATCAAGAAAAAGTTTTGAATACCAAATTCTAAACTTCCGAAAATAGAACTAAAATGTGAGATTCTAGAAGTTGCCAAGACACAGTAATATATCTTTATGCTGCAGTAAAGGAGGGGCAGGAAGGACACATCTGCCAAACTTATAATTAAGTCACTTTGTAACTGATATGGCTTTAGTATATAAGTGAATGCTTGTAGGGATTTTTAATCAGATAAAAATAAGGTTGTTGTTTTCTCTATACCAATTAACGTAGTTGACATCTAGCCAGATCTTCCCTGGTCACTGCAGGGATATACAGCTTGTCCTGGTTCTGTGGGAATGAGAAATGTAGAGCTTGGCATGAGACAAAAATGTGAACCCAAAAAATGTTGTCAAATATAGCAAGTCAAATTAAGTCGATTGATTTAGTAAGGGACAGCCTATGCTTTCGAGAGAACAAAAACAGGAAGATGGTCTGAAATACTAACTACTGTAATAATAAGTGAGCATGAGTTTAACTGTTACTGTATGTTAGCAAAGAACATGTTTGGTTGAAGACATTCTGCTAGAATTCATGGTACAGCCTTTAACACACGTTTTAGAGAGGAGCTGAGAGTGACACGTATACAGTGTATGAGAACATGTTTAAAATTTTAACACAAAAGCACTGCTTGGAATCATCCAGTCTCATTCTTTAGTCCCTAGTGACCATGGAGCTTACCAGTTTGGCTCAATTAGCTGGTCAGCAGGTCCCAGAGCTGCTTCTGCCCACATCTCTCCAGTGCTGAGATTCCTGTAGGCATACACCATTGAACTCAGGACTTCATGGTTGCACAGCAAATCCTTCAACCACTGCACTGTCTCCCTGGCCCCATCGGAGATAACCCCCCTGAGACAAGTCCTTCATGTTTCACTGGCTGGTTCAGTGACTAGGATCAAACAGTTTTCTCCTCAGTCTCCCAAGCACCTCAGACTACAAGCACACAGCAAAGTAGAACAGTTATAGCATTGTGTCGGAACACTTGGTGCATCTCTGTCTTACCTTTGGACTGGGAAGAAACCAGCTCTTTGGAACTGGGGTGAATGGTTGCCGAGCTGAATTAGGTGTTACCTGATGACGACTGCAGTACCAACAGTGACCTTAGAGAACCAGGTAAACACTACAAACCGGGTGTGGCAAAGTCTGTGTCTTTGGTGAGAACTGTCACCTGACCCTAAACTACCATACTCAATCTATTTATATTAAAGAGAAATGAATTTACATCTTAAGACATGATTACTGGGGCTGGAGCGATAGTTCTATCAGTAAGCACAAAGACCTAAGTTAGATTCTCAGTACCTACTTAAAAAAAAAAAAGCTGGGATTGGTGATGCTTATAATCCTAGTTCTTAGGAGGCAGAGCCAGGCAGAGTCCTGGGTTCACTGGCCAGCTAGACTAACATAGTAGTGTGCTCCAGGCCAATGACAGGCCCTGTCAAATAAACAAGGTGAACTGCATCTGAGAAACACCACCAAGTTAGTCATCCATGGGCCTACACACACTCATGCACTTGCATGCACGTAAACATGCACACACAGAAACGAGATTTGTGGTATTCTCTCTTCCTTACTGTATACCTATTCCCAAGGGGCAGAAGGCTCCATTAGGATTTCCATGGAATGTTCTCTGGGGTAAACTCAAGAGGAAGATCTAGTGGGGAAGTAGTGGCACACACCTTTAACCCCAGCGCTCGGGGAGGCAGAGGCAGGCAGATCTCTGTGAGTTCAAGGCCAGCCTGATCTACAGAGCAAGTTACAGACAGGCTCCAAAGCTACAGAGAAATCCTGCCTTAAAAGAGAGAGAAAGATCTAAACTTATCTCCATAATCATCTTCCTTTTCCACTTAGGCCTATTTGTCCAATTCTAGATGCCTCTAGAAGCCAAAGACATCTAGATAGCTTCTTTGAGGATTAGAACATTGTCAGTTTGTCTTAGTTCATGAGTCTAGTAACAATTTCTCAAATGTTATGCTTGTGTTCTTCTGAAACAGTCTAATTAATGAATTTGGATTTTTTAAATTAAATTTGGTTAAACAATTTCTCTGTATTTCATAGAGTTCATTAATTGCACATTTAAAAAGGAGCCTAGGGTGCTTTCCTAGAGTACCAAGGAGGTCAACAAAACAAATGTAACTTTCAAACTCAGATTGTAAACTGGTTAATTTATTGAACTGACTAAAACTACATATTATCTTAACATAAGACAAAGCCTATATTTAAGCTTTCATACACATTAAAAATTTTGGCTAAGTAAAATCTTTTTTTTCCCCCGGGGGTTCTCAAACTAGGAAAGTAAAATCTTATAAGTCATACCAAAATATTTTAAACCAGCATCAGGAACAAAACCAATAAATCCAAAACACAGGCTTTTTTATGATCTAACTTAATAATTTTGGTTTCACAATTAGCAAATTGATATTGCTGAAATAGCACATGAAAGAGTTTGCAGAAATGTTCACCATGGAACAAGCGCATTAGTCAGTGAGCAGGACTGAGTTGGGGGAACAGTACACAATTGCCAGATCATATCCTTGGGTGCCAGAATTGCCTATGGCTCCTCTAACCACTAACACTCATGTCTCCAAGTTGACATGTGTATTTTATCATTTGTCCTCAATCTGAAGTATATTGTAATACACAAAGTACTGGGGGTTAAGGCCAGAATAGTTGAAGTGTAGTCTAAATAATAAAGCTATAGCCTTTGTCAGGGTTAATTTTCTATTGCTAAGAAAAACACCATGACCAAGGCAACTTATAAAAGGAAGTATTTAATTGGCATACAGTTTCAGAGAGTTAAAATCCATGATGACCAAGCAAAGGAACATCTGAGAGCTTATATCTCAATCCACAGCCTCGAGACAGAGGGAGAACACTGGGAATCACACAAACCTTTTGAAACCTCAAAGCCCACAACCAGTGACATACCTCCTTTGACAAGGGCGCTAATCCTTCCCAAAGTATTCCACCACTGGGGACCAAGTATTCAATCAAACACATGAGTTTATGGTGGCCAGACTCATCAGACCAACACATTCCACTACCTGGCCCCTACAGGCTCATGGCCATACCATAATGCAAAGTGAATTTAGTCCAACCTCCAAAGTTCCATAGTTTTTCATAATCTCAAGAGTTTAAAAGTCCAGTCTCAGAGTCTGAGACTCAAGGCAATTTGTTAATTATAACCTGCAAAATCAAAAAGTAAATCACATACTTCCAACATATAATGGCACAGAATATACATTACTATTCCAAAATGGGCAAATGGGGACAGCAGCATGAAGAAATACTGGATCAAAGCAAGACCAAAACGCAGCAGAGAAGTTATGTAGTTCCATGTCTGATATCAAAGAGTTTAGATGGCTCTGTCCTTCCTCCTTTGCTGCCTACAACACACTTCTTTCTCCTGGGCTGGTTCTACTCCTTCTATGCAGCTCATTTTGGCTCTGGAACCTCCATCTTGGGGTCTCCAATGCAATGTAGGCTTCACATTCACAGCTTCACCCAAAGGCCTCTCAGGGCCTCTCCATGCAGCAAGTCCCTTGCTACATACCCAGCCTGAGTGGTTCTCCTTAATATTCAACAACATCTCTATTCATATATCCTTCATGACTCTTAAAGCTAGAACCACCTAAATAGCACTGCCAAATTTAACTACAAACTTGGGGAGTACCCTGGCATGCTTGAATCATACTCATGGCAATTTTGATTTGTTGTTGCTTTTTAGAAGCAGAAACTCTTTTCTCTCTCTCTCTCTCTCTCTCTCTCTAGTTGTAAGCTTCTCTGGGTGGGGTCTCACCCTGAGGGCATCCTCCCTTTATTCCATTTATGATCAGCCTCTCTTTAATATTCTCATCTCAGTCAGTACAAGCCTTGACTCCAATATTAAATTTCCTGCTGTTCTTTGCCCCTTTAAACTGTGTATTTTTTTATTTCTTTTTGCCCCCACTTGCTTTTTCATTATAGACCTGCATAAGAGTGATTACTAGTAACCACAAGACAGGGTCAGTATCAGGCTATCTTGAAATCTCTGCCAAAGAAATTAGTCCGTGACTTTTCCGTTTACTCTCAGGCAGATTCTTAAGACAAGGGCAAAGAGTAGCACATTCTGTAACAAAATATCAGGAATGGTCTCTAACCCAGCTGCTAATATTGTTTCCCTCTGAAATGTCTTGAGGTGGCCCTCCAGTCTACATAGCTTATAGCGCTACTGTTTTCTAAGCCCCTACAAGGATGGCCCATTAAACTCTACTGGAGCATTCAACCATGTTTCTAGTCCAAAGTCTCAAATTCTTCCACATTTGTATAAAATAAAACACATGGTCAGACCTATCACAATAATACCATCCCTGGTACCAGCTTTTATAATAGTTATTTTCCCATTGCTATGATAAAACTTGATAGCCAAGGTAATTTATAAAAGAAAGCATTCAATTTTGCTTATGGTTTCAGAGGGTTAGAGTCCATGAGGGTGGAGCAAAGGAACAGCTAAAGGGTTCACATTCTGATCCACAATTTAGAGGCAGAGAGAAGCATGCTGGGCATCACAGTCCTTTGAAATCTCAGCCCACCCCAAGCCAGTGACAACCTCCTCTAACAAGAAAGTTGGTGATTACTAGGGACCAAGTATCCAAACATATGAAGCTATAGAAGCCATTTCTCCTCAAACCATCACGACTTTACATCTGCCAATTGACCTTGCCCAGTGTCAGCCCCTCCCTATAAGCTGAAGTGAATAATAAATCCTGAACTGTCTCCCTCACAACTCATTTGTGGAGATAAACTAGCAAGTACTCACCAGTGCTTTGTAATTGTGGGAAGTTTAGCATTCTGTTACTTCAAGGCTTCTCACCTAGACCTTCAGGTCTACTAATTACTTCCCACCCCCCCAAAAAAAATCCCATTTTGAAAGATAGAAGCCAGTTACAGATATCTTTCAGAGACCCCCCAAGAGCAAATCACTTAATATCTTCAACATTTTTATAACAAAGTAGTTTGATCGGATTGATAGGTTTGAATCTTATTTATTTAAGAGTAGATGTTTTTAATAATAATGTTACTCAGTAAGTTTAGCATGTAAGGACAAAGGTGCACTTGTTATCAGTTGAAATGATTGAATATGGAATGGGAAGGAATCAAACTTGTGTCTAGTTAGCGCTCTGCCTCACTAGACTCATTTCCCACAGCTGCTGAGGCCTCTTGGGACAAACCTCAAATGCTTGCCATTTTTAACCTTTTTAAGTTGATCTCATTATTCTAGTATTTTTATCATTCTTCAAGCAAAGTTCTTTCAATTATGAAGTGGTAAAGGAAAGCTATCGTATGTGTGCTGGCTGGTTTTATGTCAACAGGACACAAGCTAGAGTCACCTGAGAGAAGAGATCCTCAGTTGAGGAAATTCCTCCATAAGATCAGGCTGTAGACAAGCTCATGAGCAGCACTCCATGGCCTCTGCATCGGCTCCTGCCTCCAGGCTCCTGCCCTGTTCAAATTCCCGTCCTGACTTCCTTCATTGATGAACAGTGATGTGGAAATGAAAACCAAACTAACCCTTTCATCCCCCAAATTACTTTTGGTCACGGTGTTTCATCACAGCAATAGTATCCTAAGACAGTATGTGACAGATGGACAGATGTCCTGGCCTCCCAAGAATTTATAGGCCTTCTAGTCCATAAAAGATTTACAAAGTCGTCTGACTTCTTATCAAACAAACAAATCTGTTCATATGTAGCAAAATCCACCTAAACATACTGGTAACAGATTCCTTGAGATGAAAGATACCATTAAGAAACTACAGGAGGGCTTGAAAGATTGCTCAGTGGTTAAGAGCACTGGCTGCTCTTCCAGAGAACCTAGGTTCAGTTCTCAGCACTCACATGGTAGCTCACAACTCCATTTCCATAACTCAAGTTCCAGAAGATCTAATACCTTTTTTAGCTTCCTCAGGCATCAGGCACACATATGGTGTACAGACATGCAGGCAGGCAAAACACCTATACTTTAAAAAAAAAAAAAAGCTTTAGAGAAAAGAAACTACATGAAATACTTGGGCAGCGTTTATAGAGTAGAGAATTCTGTAAAAATACTGGATGGATAATTCTCCAATTTGTTCTCCACTAAGATGCTGCTGCAGGCTCTTCTGAAGCGCTTTCAGTAAGAATGACTCAGAAATGAAGACACTCCTTACGATAAAGCAAGAATGCTATGCCATTTCTCAGTGACCCAGACAAGACAGATTGCTCAGGGAAGCTGGTTTCAGGATACATAGATCATATAATCAGAGTGTCAGAGCTAGAAGTGATGTCAGAATATAACTACTCTGTTTTATAAGGGAAAAGATGAAGTTCAGAAAGATTGAAAGCTCAGATTAGGAACTGGTTAAATAAACATCAGCTGAGTACAAACTGTGTGTCAGGTTTTAGGCATCAACCATGACCCAATTGTAGTAGAAGACAAGACCCTGACTGCAGTGAGACTATTGCAAAACCAGGACTCTTTGTCGGTTCCGGGAGTCCAAGCCAGTGAATTGATGGTTGCCTCACAATGTCTCTTATAGTAAAAACGTTTGACAGCTGGGCAGTGGTGGTGCACGCCTTTAGCTCAGCACTTGGGAGGCAGAGGCAGGTAGATCTTGTGAATTCAAGGCTAGCCTGGTCTACAGAGCTAGTTTCAGGACAGTTAGGGCTGTTACACTGAAAAACCCTGTCTTGAAAAATAAAATAAAACAGAACCAGGAAAGAAAGAAGGAATAAAAAAAAGTCTGAAAACTTCATAATGAGAATTTTTTCTCAGTATATCCTGAACATAATTGATGTCATTTAGGTCTTTGGGGTGTACAGGCACTTGTCCTTATTTCTTGAAGACCTCTGAGTAACATAGGGGATTCTATTTTTACGTTAAAGAACGTCCTTGTGAAGATTTTTTTTAATCAATCCTTTGAAAGACTTAGGACACTAAGAAATCATAAATTGAAAATTCTACAAAGAAAAAATAATGAGCACCATCTTTATCCTTAAGAAGCTACCACCCAGGTAAATCATAAAAATGCCCACTATCTTTTTGAATAGCTACTCTAACTGTATAGCCATTCATTGAGTTGTACAGTCTTTGGGGTTTGGGTGTAGTTAATTTTGGTGTGTGATCTTATTTGGTGGGGGCAGGTAAGGGTGTGAGACAGGGTCTGTCTATATAACCATGGCTGTCTTGGAACTCACTATGTAGATTAAGATGGCCTCAGACTCACAGAAATCCACCTACCTCTGCCTTCCGAGCACTGGGAATTAAAGGCACATGTCACCATGTCCAGTGCGTGATTTTCTTTTAAAATAAGGTTTAAGATAATTTGAAAAGTTTTTTTGAATTCCCACTACCTAAAGCCGTACTTTTCTTTTATAAAAATAAAGTATATTATAAAAAAAACTTGCAAATAAAATCAAACACCAAATTTAACCAGACCCAAACTCTTTATATTTCAATAAACTTCTATCCAGTTAGAGTAACCATTCAGAATGGAAGCTATAAACCTTCTAATTTGATTTTACACTTTCACCATCGAAAACATTTTATGCACCACCAAAAATGGAAGATGTGTGACAGAGTTAGACAAACAGTTAGCTTTACATATTACTTCACTGCTCATGCCTGGTTTTTCCTCATGTCCTTGTATTTAAGGTTTCCTTGTTCTCTTTTCTACATGCTGTTCTGTGTCCATATGTACATTGGTTTACATATATTATTGGCTAGATTCCATACATGAGGGGTAATGTGCATTTTTCTTACTGAGATTGTGTGACCTTGCTTAATATACATTCATACACACACACACACACACACACACACACACACATGCCAGTTTTCATTATCTGACGTAGGAGGGGTCATCTGTCTTATGTGTTACTTTCATTGTTTAATTAAGAAACTACCTTGGCCTTTTGATAGGCCAGCCCTTAGATGGGTGTAAACAGAACAGAATGCTGGGAGAAAGAAAGCCAAGTCAGGCAGATGCATGAAGCTCCGGCCCAAGATGGACATGGGTTAAAATCTTCCCGGTAAGCCAGGACCCCGTGATGATACACAGATTACTAGATATGGGTTAATCAAGATGTGAGAGTTNGAGAGTTAGCCAAGAAGAGGCTAGATATAATGGGCCAGGAAATGTTTAAATGAATACAATTTATATGTTGTTATTTCGGATGTAAAGCTAGCCATGCAGGAGCCGGGCGGGACGAAAAACAGGCACGCTTGCCTAACCACTACAATTATCCATTCATCGGTTGGTTGATTCCAATTCTTTGCTATAGTGAGTAAAGCAACAATAAACATGAGAATACAAATATCTCTATGGTTTGGGTATGCAGTTCTCTGGTATATGCCAAGCAATGACATAGCTAGGCCATATGGTTGGTTCTATTTTAATATTTTGAGAAATCTCCCAACTGATTTCCACAATGGCTGTATTCATCTGTACCCCCACCCACAGGGATTGTAGGTTCCCTTTTCTCCATAGCCTCAGCAGAATTTGTTGTCAGATTGGAACTGACTTAGGCAATGGATTCCTGTGATTGCAGGGGAGCTGGCTGCACTTTCCATCACCCACATGGCGGCTCACAAACATCTGTAACTACAGTTCCAGGAGATCTGGTATACTCTTCTGGCCTCTCTGGGTACCAAACATGCACATGGTGCACATACATACATACAGGCACACATAAAAATAACTATTAAAAAGAGAGACGGGGAGAATTTCAGGAAAGCGTAAACAGATGCATGACAGTTACACAGCTTATGCATACAGTATCAGTCAAAGAGAGCCACGACTTTTTGCTTCAAACCCTTGTACACTTTCTGATTTTTCCAGGAGAGAAAAATAAATTACATATTGTAAATGCACTTGATCATTATTAAGGTGCATTTAGTTACCCACATGGCTGGTAATTTCAGCCCTTCCCAGAACTCACTACAGATCGAGTTTTTTTAAGCTAGAGTGTCAGATGAAGAGGAGTAGTGGCCAGTCCCATACTGCGGTTGGTCAGGCAGTGTATTACTTATTGTATATATCAATTCCGCCAACACTCAAGTACTCTACGTCTAGGCTTTGGGGAGGTGGTGTTTGTTGGAGATAGAGTCTGGCTGTTACAGTGCAGGCTGACCTCAAACTTGCAGAATTCCACCCGTCTGTCTCCAGAGTGCTGGAATTAAAGGCATGTACCATGATACCCAGTTTAACATGCTGTCTTAGCCTAGGAACTCTATTATATGCATGAGTAGAAGGTACGAGCTGCTAGGAAACAAAACCAATGCAAAGGCTTCACAAAACTACACGATGATAGCCGAATGTGGTGGTGCACATCTTCCATCTGCGCACTCAGGAGACGGAGGCAGGTGGATCTCTGATTTCAAAGTCAGCCTGCTCCACAAAGTGAGTTCCAGGACAGCCATGGTTACACAGAGAAACCAACCCCACCCAAAAAAAGAAAAAGAAAAAAAAGTACACAATGGTATAACTGTAGTAATAAGGGAGCGGCCCTGCTTTTCGTCCAGCCCAGCTCCCGCACGGCTAGCTTAT
>LOEQ01003507.1:7100-27970 GCA_001685075.1 Bramus lutescens
CCTAAAATGGGTCCCTTCACCGAGATATCTACTTCCCTGCTCCCATAACCATCCTTCCTCTATCCCAACCGTCCCAACCTGTTTGTTTTATGTGAATACCAGGCTGTTTTCAGCACTGCAACTCTGTTGAACAGTTTGAAGTCAGGGATTGTGTTGTCTCCAGAAGTTATTTTATTGTACAGGATTGTTTTGGCTATCCTGGGTTTTTTGCTTTTCCATATGAAGTTGAGTAACAATCTTTCAAGGTTTGTGAAGAATTTTGCTGGGATTTTGATGAGCATTGTATTGAATCAACAGATTATTTTTTGGTAAGATTGATAAATGTCTCAACTGGTCTTCAGAATTTGCTGAAATCCTACAGAAGTAGGCTCTAATGCCAGTGAAGGAATGGAATTGACAGCAAAGCCAAGGGCATCCAAGCAAAGAGCAAAAGCTTCTTTCTTCCATGTCCTTCACATAGACTCCCAGCAGAAGTTGTGGCTCATGTTAACAGTGAATCTTCTGCCCTCAGGTATCTGGATTAAAGGTGAGTCTTTCCACTGAAAATGATTGAATTAAGAAAAATCCCTCACAGGTGTAGGGAGGAGCCACATTGGTTTTAGTGAATTTCATATTTGAAGCGACAAACAAGAATAACTGTCACAAAATTATGATTCAATTACAACATTTCTCTCTCCTTTTCTTCCCCTCAAAACTTCCCATAAACCATTTCCCACTTTCCTTCAGACTCATTACTTTTCACACTAATTGTTATTACAGATATATATGTATATACATATGCATATATATTCCTAAATATAACCCGTTCAGTCTTATAATATTGTTTCGATGTATGTGTTCAGGGATGGCTGTTTGGCATTGGAAAATCAAATAAATTTTAATAATGAAGCATCATAACGTACTTCTATCAATTTGTTTAAATACTGAAATTATAAATGTAATAGTAAAGAATTTCTTTATAATATATACACAATCTAAAGGAAAATATTTCTATTTTGAAATACACAAAATTGCAAAATTAAGAGAAGGGAAATAGTGATGCATACCTACACAAACAGAAACAAGTCAAAGTTTGTCAATAAATACTAAAACATGCTCTCCTTGCTGCTGTTCCTCTGAACGGGCATGCAGGACTTTTCCTTCTTCTTGGTTTCTTTTCTCTCTTCCCTCTGTCACTAGTTTTACTCCCTCCCCTCTACCCTTCTCTCCTCTCAAATAAACTCTACAGTCTAAAAAAATAAAGTAAAAATTACAACGCATGATGGTGATGATTCTTACTCTCCTCAAGAGAAGGTGTGAAGAGATTAGTGACATAATTAGAAATGAATGGTGAGAGCTATTGTAAACTAGCCAGATAACTGGCCACATGCTTGCAAACCTAAAAGAGATAGGTGGATTGCAACTTGAAGCCGGTCTGAGTAACACAGTGAAATTGTCAATAAGAAAAATTAAGAATGCTTCGTGTGTGAATCCTATTACAAGGATTTTACATTTACATCAAAGTTGAAAGTGAAAATTATTTTCCTTGTGTAAAATACTTTATTTACCTTGTGCAACATACTTAATAAGTTGCATATGTAGAATAGAATCTGTTTAATTCATTACAAGTATTGAGTTCAGTATAATTTATGCTTTGAAGCTTATTTTAACTGATCATCTTGAAATATTAAAGAATACTGTATTATGTAGTGCTGACATTGAGTCTCTCTTGCCAAATAAATCATCTTAATTTCATGTCACATTACTTTCCAATATAATTGCTGAATGACAAGACGAATAGGGACTTGTTTTTCATTTAGAGTTGTATTTAAGGTTGCTCTCTCATTTTATTTAGTAATTATATGTAGTTCTGCTTCTGCTCAGGATGGTTTGACTGCACTGGTCCAGTAGGGAACAGGAACAGAATCCGGTACCAGGGTTCAGGAAGGTTGTGGATATGATGGAGACAGCCCTCTGGAAGAAAGACTTCAGATGATTATAAAAATGAGAATCAGCTCAACTTTTCTCATTTTATACACCAATCCCAGTTCCCACTCCCTACCTCTCTTCTGCTCCTTCCACCTTCACCATTTCTACCACACATCTACGCCTCAGAGAGGTTAAGGCTCAAAAATTTGGATTCCACAAAACAAACACAAGCAATAGGGATAAATCCTAGTCTCAGTGCCAGTAGCCCTACAGTTTTCCTGAGCCATACAACTATAACTACATTCAGTGTTCCTAGCATGGTCTTATGCTGGCTCCTTCACTATCAGGCCATCTTGATCATCTTGTTCCCTCAAGTTATATATTTTCTTAATAAACATGTGGAAGAATGTCTCTTGATTTTCATTAACTGAGTATAAAAGTGTTTCCATGTGTATTTTCCATTATCATTTAAGCTTAAACTTTTCTTAATTATTTTTAGTTTTATGACATCCTCAAATTTAATTCATTATTAAAAAGCACCATGTTAAATATCTGGTTATAACATTGCTCTAATTTTCTTAGTATAATATATTGTTCTGATATGACTAAGTGTAAATTGAAGCCGCAAAACAATCCCACACCAGTTAAGAATTATGAATAATAAAAGGAGTTATTTATTTAAGGGGGGAAACTTACAGATCACTGTCCCAAACAACAGTCATCTCATTGCAAACAGGAAACAGAGAGTCTAGGCACCAGAACAAGAGCTGGAAGCAAGAGAAAGAGCGCCCGGTTCCTGCTGCATTTTAAAAGTATAAGAGACCATGCCTCCGTGGGCTGGTAACTTAAAGGCTATTGGATGAAGGAGCAGTAGAAGCTCCTGCAGCGGTAAATAACATTGATAAAGTATTTTCTGGCTACGTTCATATGAGAATAGCACAAAATGTTCTTCATTTTCAATGAATAATAAAAGAATTTAAAAGCCCTCAGAAATAAGCAATAGTTAACAAAAAAAGGCTATTTGTGCCCGTGTAGAACATGTAACAATGTAATTTCTTCTCTTTTACTTTTACAATTTAGCATAAAACATACTACAATACTCCATCTTTCTATATATATNTATATATATATATATACACATAATTTGTATGTGTGTATATATTGTTCTTAGCACAACAGGTTATTGTACAATGTGAAACAAACCAAAAATAAGAAAATCAGCATTCCATTTATTCTTATATATTAAAAAGTCTAGTCATAAATATATACTAAATTATTTAAATATGAAATACCTATTATGAAAGTCAAATGAATGACAGTGATAATATAGCAAAATATACTTATGGAAATAAATTTTAAATTGAAATCAGTATTTGATATGCCAGCTAAAATACAAAGACTAAATCCCCACAGTGGGTGTTTCATCAGCTTTATCATTTATAAATGTTCTTTTACAAAATCTGAGATATATTTCCTTAAGATCAAAACATCGTGAGGAATAATGATCACGACTAGTGATTAAGCTCTGTGGGAAATGTGCTGTGAAAGCCTAGCAGCCTGTGTTAGACCCTATAATACAGGCTGAAAACAGAAAAATCAGAAACAGATGCCCAATGATGGCCCACATTCAAATGTGTATCACATACAGACATGCACACATGTATACATGTACACATATGCCTCTACATGTACAACTACATGCACACATGCAGTCACACTTACATAAACAACTAACCCCCCCACATATACACACAAACACAATATACTATATACATGTACACAGAAAAAACACAACCAACCCTTACACACACAAACACAAGTAGACCTATACACAAACACACAGATATGAGCACACATGTGCATACACACACTCTCTCACACACAGCAGATGTCCATATACACATAATATAAAATTTGCCTCTTAAAACAAGAATATTATTCATAATCCTGATTTATCTGGGGGCAATTGGTAAGTTAGGCTTTGTGTTGCGAAACTACTTCATGTGATGAAGAAAAGAGACTGTGGTGCTCTTCGCACTGATAAGTTTAAGGCATCACAGCAGGATGCCACAGTCTCCACATAAAACAAGAAGGGACTGCTTATGGTAAATGATACTAGTAGATTTTTCTCTTGTGTTTTTTCCCACTTATTTTTTTTTTATTCAGTTATCTCTTCTTGGTTATCTGGGAGAGGTTTTGTCCTCTGATCCTATCTTAGAAAATTGGCCACAATATACAACACAGTCTAGATTAGTATTTATTCAGTAATAAAAGTGTTCATCTTTTCCCTATGGTCTCTGTTAAAATGAATTCTGATGTTGAAAAAGTTATGTTTCATTGTCTTTTATTTCATCATTTGCCAAGAAAAGATTGTTTTCTGTTAGAAATTTATTTTTATTTAATTTTGTTGTCAATATGTCTTCTAAATTATGCTGCGCTGTCTTTAAGAGAATTGCTAAATTTGTTCCTAAATTTATTGGTGTCTGCATTTTGTAACTTAAAATATTCTGTCACTAAGGATGATGCATGCAGTTCTTTGATGTTGGCAGATATAGAAATTATGTCTTATGCTCTCTTTAATTACCCTTCTCCAGATGTTTCTCAACTTAGGATGAGAATGAAAGCTAAAAGTTTCTTATAGCTAATGGTTTTTAATAAGCTTAACCTGCAAAATTCCATAAGTTTATGACTTCCTGATAATGGATTCTGAAGAGATATTGGCTTTCATAATCCTTGCAATGCTGTGCAAACAGGTGAGACAGTATCTTATTGCATGTATGCAGCCAACTAAAATTCAAAATTTTTTGTAATGTTCTTCAAATTTATTTGTTCAGTTTTTATTTATGTCTATTTCTGAGTACTTACTTGTCTGTCTCTGTACCATGTGTACAGTAGAAGAACACATTTTTTGGATGTCTAGAGCTTCAGTTATAGGTAATAGAGGCCTGTCTGATATGTGTGCATGAACCCAAAGCTATATGCTTTTCAGAGAAATAAATTCTCTTTATCTCTGAGGCAACTCTCTTTCCCCATAAATACAAGAATTTTTATGTAGAATTTATGACATTTTCATCCAGACTAAAATAAAAACAAAAATAGCAATGCAAATCATCATCACTCAAGTACCACATATGTAGTCATGCACGTAAGTGTATGTTTATTAATTTCCTTTCTCTAACTATATAAAATAATGAATAGAAGAATGAGAATTTAATATAGGTATATAATGGAATTTATTCTTCTTTACATTTTCTTTATAAGCAATTTTTCCTCTTCTCACTGATCCTCTTCCTACCTAATAATAACCTGTTTTTACTTTTAAATCTTGTTCTGATATCGGAGTCCCCTCTGTGTGCTGTGATTACCATTAATGAATAAAGAAACTACTTTGGACCTATAGAAAGGCAGAACTTAGGTAGGTAGGGAAAGTTAGGCTGAATGCTGTGAGAAAGAAGGGAGGAGTCAGAATGAAGCCGTGGAGTTGCTGGAGAAAGATGCTGTGAACTTTACCTGGTAAGCCACAGCCACATGGTGATACACAGATTAATAGAAATGRGTTAAATTAATATAAGAGTTAGCCAATAAGAAGCTAGAGTTAATGGGCCAAGCAGTGATTTAATTAATCCAGTTTCTATGTGATTATTTTAGGTCCAATTTAGCCGGGTGGCCTGGGAACCAACAAGTGACTTCCCTCCAACATTGTTCCTTTTAATATTCACATAATGAAAGCAATGTGAGACTTGTTTAACCAAGTCTAGATGATACTTCTTAACACAATGATCTTCAGTTCTGTACATTTTCTCAAAAACAATATTTTTAGTGAAAGGATACCATACCAAATGCCTATATATGCTACATTTCTTGCATTCATTCATTCATTCATCTTTTTAAATATTCTTATTTTAATTCAGTTACTTTCCATCATTATCTGTGGCAAAATAAACATGAGTGTGCAACTATCAGCATTCTAAGTTGCCATGAACTCATTTGGGTTCTTGTCCAGTAATTTACCCCTGGATTGATTATAAGGTACATAAGAGTCTAGATTTTTGAGGATCTTCCACACTGGTTTCCATAGCCTTTGCATTACTTTAGATCCCTACCAAGAATGGATTATGTATGCATTTCCCTAAATATCATCGCCAATATGTATTATTTTTGTTTGCTTGCTCAATGATAGCCACTCAGAATGAAGTGAGACCAAAATTAAATACATTTTGATTTTTTTTCACTCATGGCTAAAGATATTAAATAATTGAAAAATACATCTATTCACATTTATACTAGTCCACTTGAAATGTATCTGTTCAGTTCAAGTGTCCATGTATTAGATTAACTATTACTGATGTGAGAACCAGTCTCCAGCAGCAAAGGGGGACCTACAGAGTTGGTGGACCTGGACAGACAGATACATGAAGACTCTTTTGTGGCCCAATCTTAGTTCTTTATTTTATTATTCTTTCTGTTGCTGTTTCTACATTATTATTCTGATATTTCTATTCTGCCTATCCTTATGTGTTCTTTCTATCATTCCTTCTTCATCTTTCTCCTAGCTTTATTGCTTCCCTTACAGTTTATATATCCCAGAAAAATCTTTCAAATAATGTAGAAATTATAATATGACTACATTCTATGTTTCAAGAGAAAGTTTATAAAGAATACAGGTTAAGACATATTTTCCTTATCCCTTACATGATTAAAAATTTTACATTTTACAGGGGAAAAACAAATTGTCCCAAGAACCCACTTAAATTCATGCTCAAGCAATTTGTTATACATTAACCGAGTGTAAGCAAATATTTTTCTCAGACAGCTCTTTTACTGGAAAACTCCATTTTGTAGTTACAAAGAGAGGATAATCACTTTATTATTTATTCCAAAAGGTAATCTTACGATAAATCTTAAAATAATCAGAAATCTAAACTTTTATACATGAAAAAGTTGGCCACCTCTACTTTAAATCCTCAGGGTGCATACCCACTCATGAACAGTTATCTGTATCAGAAAGCTGAGGGCAGAAATAGGTATAAGGAATTAATCATCACCCTTGATCACCAACCCATCTAAGCAAGAAATTCACATCAGCTAATAATTAGACTGCTTTGTTCCCATTCACTGAGCTTAAGGCGTCCCTTACTCAACTATGCGCCTCTGTAAAATTTTTGTTTTGTTTTGTTTTTTTTTGGGAGGAGGGGGCTTTCTTGTCAAAGATATTAACAAAATCACCTTACTCTAGTCTTAAGTCATTTTTAAAGCTTTGTTTTTGCTATTGTGCATATTGAAACCCAGTGATAGATCTCAGATTAAACGAATTTGAGCTAGCTGGGTTTCTGGGACTCGAGTGTTTCTGAGTAGTTAACCTAAGCTTCAGTCTAAATGGGTCCTCAACAGAAACTTATGTGCTCTGTGTGATACCTCTTTGTACATTTTTTAATCCTCTGCAGCTGCAGTCTCTGCTTTGTGAAAAGCAGGGGCAACATTTTGTCCTGCATTTACTATGTTAATTTTTCCCACCAACCTCATCTCTGTCATAATCCCTTACAATATTTATCTAAAATTCTACTTAAGCTGATATTATTATTGTATAAAGTTATTGCTTCAGTTTAACAATACAGTTTATGAGGAAATTATCTTCACAATAATCCACAGGTTAAAAATGGCCAGTAGAATAGGATATTTCCACTGGGTAATCACACTGTATTAAGGTTGGTAGGGATCTGCCCATGTCCATTCACACCATACCAGATACCAGAGGGAAACGGCAATAGCAAGCATGTAAAGGCAACACAGTAGCAAGAGACATTCTGGGGTTGAGGCTCTTGGGGTCTTGTCTATCTGAGATTCACCCATCAGAATCCTGCTTCCTAGGATGCCAAGCCCCTGAAGTCATTTGCCACCTGCTGCTCTCCTGACATAGTCCCCAGCAATTACTCTTTTTGGTTTCAGTAGTTTCAGGTTTTTCACCCTCTGTATTAATCAACTATCATAAAAGTAGGTGGCAAAGACATTTCACCACTCTGTAGCTAACATGCATACACAAGCACACTAGTAATTTCATGTTATTTATTACTGATGCACACAGACATGTATCATGCAAACAGACACACACACACACACACAAATACACACGCACAAATACACACACAGGATTTCAGTTCTGAAATCATCCCTATGAGCAGTGATAATAAGAATTAATAATATTAATAAAAATTAAAATCATTTCAAAATAACAGGTGAAAAGGGTTGTGCCTGTGACATGATTAGTTGTCAAAACTGATAACCTAAATTCAATTGCTAGCACTTGCTACCGGAGCTTCTTCTGCTCCTTCAGCCAATAGCCTTTAAGATACCAGGCCACTCGGGCATGGTCTCTTGGATTATAAATGTAGCTATAAAGCCTGTGCTCGCTCTCTTGCTTCTGACTCCCACTTCTGGTTGCCAAACATTGTTCCTGTTCTCCATTCGTGCAGAGGATTGTGATCTAGGAAAGTGATCTGTAAGTGTCCCCTAAATAAATACTACTTTATTATATGTAATTCTGAACTAGTGTGGGATTACTTTGTATCATCCACCATCAAGTATTGACACTGTAAAATGTGATAACTAACTGCAACGAATTTTCCTTAATGTAGACACATATGATGTGGGACATTAGCATTTGCACTTATATGCAAACACACCAATTAAATAAATACACAGTTTTTAATTCTGTTCAGAAGACACTAGGTCTTTTCACCTCCTGCAGGAAGCACAAGTAATTGTTATAAATAGCATATGAGGGGAAAAGGTAGTTCTTTACAATTCTGTACTTTGAAAGACAAAAATCCTGCCAATTGTCATTGGTATGCCCTCTGAAATACTTCTAGGAAGAACCTTTCCTTGTCTCATCTTGGCTTCTTCAGATTATAGACAATCCTTGTTGATTTGCCAGACTTCCTTAGTTTTATTTCCCAGGGAAAGGTGAGTGCATTATTTGCTTTTTCCACAGCCCCACGACACAGGACACTCAGATCTGTAGCCCCACAAGGCAGGAAAATCAGACATGATAGGGATCAAGTCAGAGCAGGAACTCAGTTTATAACTGTGAATGTCAACTTATATAAGTTAAGTGACATCATGTGATGTGGGGGTACCTCCAGCCAATGATAGACAGCCAAGCCTTCCCTCTGGCTGGAGGGGCATCTAGGTAGATATTTCTGTCTCATACATACTTAATCAGTAGCTTTGACACTATCCTTCAAACTAAAAGCCAGGCTTTTCTCTGTGCTATAGTCCTCGAGGTACAGACCCTGAGATAATTTTGACCCAACATTGATTGACTTCAAATGCATAATTGCAATCATTTTTTAATGTTATTATATCTTTTTTTTCTATTTGTGCATCTTACTCCACTTTAGCAGAGTTCTATTGAGCAGTTTAGGATCTACCAAATATAGTATACCACTTTCTCATGCTGATTTTGCCCCAGAAGCTATTTTTACAGAAAAAAAGATAAAGTTGATATGTTTACTAAATGTTCTCCAAAATATGGCATCAGAAAATGAAAACAATAACAAATTGAATAGAAGATCCATTTTGCGTTTAAAAATTAAATCTTTATCAGTACCCAGAATCTGTCTAAAAATGTGGCCATTATAGTTACTATGTGGTTATACTTATTGATTCCATAATATTAACTTCCTCATCAAGCTACAGCATATCTAATCTACAAGCATTGTGGTCAATAACAACCCTGCGGTTTTCCTTAGTTTGTGATATGTTCTTTCAGCTATCAGGTGTCAGGTTCATTCCATTGCATTTGTTTTATTATGAAAAGAGAGTCTTTTTACTTTTTATATTAATTTTATTATTATTATTATTAAAAATTTCCACCTCCTGACCTCCTCCCTATTCCCTCCCCNCCCTCCCTTTCCAGTCCAAGGAGCAGTCAGGGTTCCCTGCCCTGTGGGAAGTCCAAGGTCCTCCCCCATCCATCAAGGTCTAGGAAGATGAGCATCCAAACACACAAGTCTTTTGATCTTACTGATCTACATATTATTTTGAAGGATTTGTCATTCCCTCATGGAATGCTTCCATTATAACACTATCTTCCTATTTATGTGGTATCTCCTTTGGCAGTGATCCATTATTATAGGACTTACTGGTCTCATAATATAAAATAGTTTGAAGAAGATGCTAACAACTTCTTAAGGAGAATAACATTTTGCACCAAAAATGGTAATAATTTGTAATCCTGAAACTTTGTTCTTCAGAAAGCTTCACAAACTATAATCAACATTTGATTTATGATTTAATTTTTCTAACTACCAGAATTTGAGGGTTCAGAAATCTAAGTGTAGACATGGAAGTGGCACCAGTTTCAATCAGAAAATAGAAACACTGTTCATCAAGCTGAATTTAAGACTATGACCCCTCATGTTCAGATTCACTCTTGACTCTAAGTCTTAATGCTACTTGACAGAAAAAAAAATCTGTGATGAGTCTTTGTCATAATTCTATGCTACCAAACTTTAAACTTTCCTAGAATTTAAAGATAAATCTGTGATATTTTAACCAATTTTTGAATAGTTACATTTATTCATGTGTGGAATAGAATTAGTTCAGTCTTATTTACAATTTCTGCCTTTTATGATAATCACACTTTCCTCTAAATTTAAAATGAGTTTGTTTCTTCTTTCATGTACTTATACATTTATAAAAACTCTTCAATAAGATTGCTTGGATGGAAATATTCTAGGTGGACAAACATTTCTCCTCAGTGCTCTGGTTCATCTCTTTGGCTGGTGGAGTGATCAAAAGATGAGAATTTCTACTCAGTGTTCTGGTGCTTTCCTTTGTCTGCAGAAGTGAGCAGAAGAATCTTGCTTGCTTTGTATTTTCCACAGATTATAATCGTTATATTTTTCCTACATACAACTACTTGCTTTTATGAGTTGATTTTCATATATTTTCTGTAAGGTTGGTACTATTATAAAATATAAGATATATGAAATTCTTTTTACAATTTTAGGCTGTTGTCAACCACAATTATCTATTATATTAATAATCTATGTAATTAAGTAAACCTTAAACAGTCTAATCTATTTGATATGCATCTTTATACATGTCTTCTACATATGTTACATAAAATTTATACTGGAGATATCTCTCAATCAATCACTTTTTTCTTTCACATGACTACTAATTTGAATAAGTCTTAGCAAATTAGAAATAATTTACATTCATTTGTCTTTTTATTTATTGTATATGACCTATGTGCCTGTTTGCGGGTCATCAGACATCATCAAGGAGAAAGTTCTTTCCTTCTACCACATAGATTCAAAGGTTTTCATAAAGGTTTAATCTCACTTGGTGGTAAGCAACTTTGTTCTCTTGGCAAATTCACTGTCCCAAAACCACAATATTAAAAAAAAAATCCTGTGTCTAGGAGTTGGAGGTATGGCTCAGTTATTAAGAGCACTTACTGCTCTTTTGGAGGACTGGAGTTTGATTACTTTGGGTGCCAAAACTCTATCTCCTGTAGATGTAAAACCCATATTTGCCTTCTGTATACCCATACATATGGGTGCATATGCATGGAGAAACAAATATCACATATATAAAAAGCCTTATCTCAAGATATATCTCATACATTAAACTTATTTTATCTCAGTTCCTTCCATAAAGATATTAAATATACATCTTCTTTTCATGTACATATAATTGTGCTTATATTTATGCTATTATATTTCACATATCCATTTATTTTTATGTGTCATAATTCTTCTGCATTTATACATTTTATTAGTGTTTTGGTGGTCAGTCCAAGTACATATTCTGTTTATTTGGGGGTATCTCTAATTTATTATAGATCCTGAAGCAAAGGAACTCACTATTTAATAACTGCATTTATATTTTAGTCTGTGATTTGTGATTGATACAAAATATGTATTAAGCATGTAGTTCGACTAGGGACTAAGATAACAATGTGTTATGGAAGTTTTGTCAGCTTGACATATCTGAAAGGGGAAAGTATTAAAATAGAAAATAACTCCATAGAAATGATCTGTAGGCAAGTCTATGAGAAATTTTCTTGATTAATAATGGATATGATCAATATTATCTAGTCCACTGTGCAGCATAATACCTCTAGAAAGCTGGTCCTGGAAGGTATAAGATAATAGTCTGAACAAGTCCTCTCAAATTTGATTTGGTTACAGGAATAGAAATCTAAACTGCATATGATGTCTTTAAGTCCTGGCTCTATTCTGTTTCAAATTTATTTTGTAATTATGGCCTTTGAATTAACATTTCACTTAAAATTATTACATAGAAAGAAATACATGATATATGTATATATTTCCATATTAAGCTTCTGAATATATTTAAGCAGAAGTCTATGAAATTTAAACATATTTGATCATTAACTATTGACAATATAATGCTTATTTCATTTTCATAGTAGTTTAAGAACATTTTTATAGCTAATTTTGCTTTTGTAGATAAGATAAATGCTGAAAGTGCTATACCTCAAATACTAGAATTTCTGATTAAAATATGTATTACATGTTTAAGTGGTCACCTAGTTCACAGTCATAATTTTTTGAATAATAACTAACTCTTGCTCTAGTTGTAATACTAGTATGAAAATACTGTAAATATGTCAGAATGCCAACAAATGTCCTTCATACAGATGATTTTTAAGCTGAGGGATCTTTATATAACCATGTGAGAGCAGTGGAACAATGTGAGGATTGCAAAAATTTGGCATCACTAAATATATTTTTAAGATTTACTGATCAAAAGTTAATTTAGAATTTAGCGTGTCATGATAGTTAGATGTTTTTGGCAGTGTTTGAATTTGTTTCATCAAATAACATCACTGGAGCCTTAGTTTGAACACACATTATATACACTTCACAGTATAAATCCCTAAGCCATGCTGCCCAACATCAAAACACTACCAGAAGCCTGTGGCTCAGATTGTATCTATGGTGTCTGATGGAATGCAGTGATGTTACAGTACATGATTCTTTGTTCCTTGTAGAGAAACTAAAGAGGCTAATTACACAAAACAAAGACTCAGTATATAAGTATCAAATTTGTTATCTCTGGATTATTTTGTGTTAGAACACTTTATTGTAAAACTTGATACTTTGGCTGATTTGAGTTCCATACAATATTTATTATTTGAATCCTGGATTGTTGAATTATAACATCATGTTGAGTAATGTCTAAAATGCTCTAAAAGACCCTGTGCCATGTTACTATTGATTTATGTAAAGAGGCATTCTTAGAACTGACAAGTATAAATAAAAATTCTGCAAAACTTTGAAAATATTCTACATTCTGAAGTGAAAATATTTAGCCAGTATGAAGTTCTTTATTAGTCATAAAAATAAATTTGGAGGAATACATGTTCACCTAGGTAAACATGATTCTAATCTTTTTCATTCAATAGTATCAACATTTTAACAACTGAAATGAAATTATGTATGTACGTGTGTGCATGTGTGTGTGTGTGTGTGTGTGTTTGTGATGTGTGTGAATATACCTGTGCATAAATGAGCACATGCAGTACTTGGAGAGTTCATCAAAAAGGCATTATGTCCCCTGGAACTGGAGCCTTGGACAGTTGTGAGTAGTGTGACTTGTATGTCTAAACTAAAACTGAATCCTCTGTAAAACAAACAGAATTGTGCTTTTAGTCACTAAGAAACCTTTTCAGCCTCAGATATATTTTTAGTGTACTAAAATTTGGAACCTCCTACCTTAATTCTTGAAGCTACCTTTTATCATGTATATGATAACTGACATATTATTACCGTTCTACTAAATTTCCATTGGAATAATTGTGAAAACAGTTTGCTGTTTTATATATTTGTACTACATAAACTCCTACTTACATCACAAACTCTCCTACTTACATCACAAACTATCTGGAAAGGCAGATTAGAATGAGAACAGTGAGAGAAGAATGAGGTCAAGAGATGGCCTAGAAGTTAAAAATTCTTTCGAGATACGTGATTGTTAATTACCAACAACAGTATGGTGAAGAGAAAGAAAAGAATCCCCAAATTTCTCCTCTCATCTTTCCATCCATCCATCCATCTCTCCTCTCCTCTTCCCTATCTCTCTCTCCCTTTCTCTTTTAAAATAAATAGCAAATAATTATTTTAATCAAGTGAGGAAATCCACTAACAAGTTCCCAATTTTATATGCTGCCCTTGAAAAGTTCAGAAATATACTTAAAAAATGTATATCACACCTCTTCTTCTGAGGTTACAGAGTCATTATAGAAAAGGGGCTGTAAAAATGTAAAGGCCAGATACAGTAAGTGATCAAAAGAAATGTTTTCTGAATAAAGCAGCATACCAGGACAGTTGCATGTATGAGCATACACTGATTGTGACAGCAGGCAAAGAACATGCCAAGCTCAAAGGAATCACACTCTCAGCATAAAGAGAGGAAAGTGGGCACAAACTCTTAATGCTAATTGAATGGCTATTGATAATTGATCATTGTTGGGAGAAGAGGTATCAATTTCCTTTAAGGATTTAGTCCTAGGTAACTGAAACATTTCAATAGAATATATATCCAAATACATATGTCCAAAATTATATATAAAGTATGAATTAGACTTTATTAGTTTAAAAATTCTAAAACATTACACAAAGCTGGGTGGAGAAAGAAAAGGAGATAAATCCTGAAAAGTTGGAATATAAGATGAAATTTTATAATATACCAAATGAAACAAAGAACTAATACAAATGAGAAAAATATGTATTTGTTGCAACTTCAAATACTTTAAATGATACAAGAATTTACCATTTAATTTTTTGCCTGCAGCTGTGGGTCTATTATGAAGTCCATTCTCTCTCTCTCTCTCTCTCTCTCTCTGTCTCTCTCTGTGTGTCTCTCTCTGTCTCTGTCTCTCTCTCAGTCTCTCTCTGTCTCTCTCTCTTTCTGTCTCTCTCTGTGTCTCTCTCTCTATCTCTGTCTCTGTCTCTCTGTGTCTCTCTTTCTGTCTCTCTCTGTCTCTGTCTCTGTCTCTGTCTCTCTGTCTGTCTCTCTGTCTCTGTCTCTCTCCTGTCTGTAATCACAGTAGCTGGTTGAAAAGGTGGAGAAAAGGTAACATGCAAAAGTAGGGAGCTGACAGTATGTCAGCCATGTGCTTCACACCCAGCAGTAAGCAGTTATTTAGGATTGGTGCTTAAACACATTGATTTAAATTTTCTTTTGAAGATGAACTTCTGAATAGTAAAATCAGCTGATGATTTATTCAGTTTCAATGAAATGATACATTTATTTTAGCTTTATATTATCTTAGTGTTAATGTCTGTCTATGGGAACTTCTAGTGTTTCTAGGTTTATAGACTGTTTCAGAGTATTTTCATAGTAACTATGCAATCAATAACTTATAATGCATTTCACAGTTTCACACAACTCCTGCAAAAATAATAGCTATAATTCTTTGGAGAAGATTATGTGACATAACCTTGAATTTGGAAGTTATGGATCAACTATTTGTATTAGATCTTTTTGTTCTAATTATGTCATTCATTAAGAATATAAATGAGAAAAAACTTCCATTTAAACTAATCAGTTTGTTTAGCGAATATTGATATCCTAAATTGAAAATTATTTCCACAAATCCCCTCCCCATTAGCAGCAAATCTGAGAGAATCTGGAAAATTACTATTCTTCCTTTTAAAATGACTTAAATGTATCCATTCACAACCCTGGGTCAAGGAATAGCCTGAGTAACTTATATAAATGCGAATTGGAGGGTAGCCAAAAGCCTCATTTCCTTCTTCCACATATAATTTACAAAAATAACCAGTGAGTAACAGTACTAGAATTTGATGAAATTTTCGTCTACTTTGGTTATCTTTATTTTGCCCAAAGCAAAGTTAATTAATTAAGATGAAAATTATATAAGATCAGAAGCAATTAAAATAGTATAAATTTTCCTTAATTAATTCTCTCAACTTGGCAGTTTATCATTTTGCTACTTTTAATTTTTCAGACAGACAGAGCAAATTGTCATTTTTTTAGAAAGTATTTTTTAGCTTTATCCATGTTTATCCATAGACTACAGATACACACTCTTTGTCATGACAGAATAGCTTAATTCCTTTAAAAATGTTATTAACTGAGCTAATTATCAAAGAATATGAGCAAAAATAGTGTATTATTTTTCATGACGAAAACAAATCCAAGTCCAGTTTTGCCTGGAGTGTGAAAGCCCCTAATGTTTGTGATTATTTGCATCCTCTGCCAAACAGATGGCATCCTCAAATTCTCTAAGTGTTAGCATCTCTCCTCCTTTCCCAGTTCCCTGTAAAATCAAACAACACTTGTTCTTGACTCAATAAAAATCATAACGAAGTATAAAGTAAAAAATACATTTTAACCTAACATTTCTATAAAACACTGCAAATTAAACTATTAAAACATTGAGTTCTCTGCTTAACAAATTTTCAAGAAAACATTTAAAGTAGCTACTTGCATAAATAATAAGAATGATTGAATCCATGCCAAAGATTTTGCATGTTTCATCTTCTTTTGGAAAACATTGACTGAGAAGTCTTCAGCAAACCTTAAATAGAGTTGTGTATCTCAAATCCCATAGGAATAGAGATGAGGTCCTGTACAGGAGCAGAGGTTAATCAGTCCACGCTGGCGCCTTGTTTATCATCATTCTTTCCCATTTTCCTCTTCCTCGTTTATCTCTCCTCCAACTCTTGTGTCTTCTCTTCTTTTTCTGTTTCAATTTCATTTGACTTACATATAGATATGCTAAAAAAATTTAAAGAACTTCATCAACTCTTAGATTTTTTTTCTCGTTTAAGTTATTTGAATACTGATTTTGGAATTAGGATGTGGGTAGAAGTCGACGCTATCACTGCTACCTTTAAGTAATCTGATCCATACTGTGGAATGTGGTTGAAGACAGCAGGCATCATCCTTTGGGATTCATATAAGCACACATAGAGATGAACACACACACGCACACAATACACAGATGATCCCATAGCCAAAAGGAAGTTACATTTCACTTGGAATTAACTGAGATCATACCTCTGCTAGAGTCCATGAGGTGTTCTTCAAGAAACATTGACAGAAAGGAGAGACTGAATGCCTAAGAATGAGTGATACATCAGATAAACAACACAGATGTAAAGGATTACAAATACAAAGGCCTGCTACTAGCCGGCCTTTACTTCTTGCAATTCAGTGAAGATATATTTTGCTGGTACTATTATCATCTCTCTAATATAGATGGGAGTCTGGGTTAGTAAAGCTCTTGATAAAGCTGTCAATGTTTCCCCTTATTGTTTTCTTCTAGACCCCTACCCCAAGCATTGACTGTTTGCACAGACTTTGGGAAGAATGGGGCCACCTGTGCAGTTTTCCTTGCAGGGGGTACCAAGACAAAGATTACCAAAATTCTCCTTTGTGGAGAATCCACTCAATATAAGGAAATGTTGGCCATACATATTGCCCTACAAGAGGTTCCAGACCCTGCATCCTCTATTCAGACAGCTCTTATGTGGTGAACCTACTGCCACACTTACCCTATGCCAGAATCAGATTGGATGCTAATCCTTTTCTGCCTTGATGATACAACTCAGATCGCTCTTCGAAGGTAGAAAAACAATCCATATATAGTCAACATCTCAGAGGACACCAAAACTTTCCTGGCCGAATTTCCCAAGGGAATGCTCCTCCTGATGCTGCAGCTTCAGGGGCCTGTCTCATAGAGGTCTCAACTCTGCCCACACAAAATCTACCCAAATTCATGAGTTAACTCATGTCAACTGGAGAGGACCCAAATACCTATACCCCAAGATCCCTGCAACAGAATTAGAGAGAACTGTTCATATATGTAAGACTTGCCAACAATTTCTCTGCACCCCCTTTACATGGGCTGGGGATGAACCCAAGAGGGTTAGGACCTAATATCATCTGGCAAACAGATGTAACACATTACCTTCCATTTGGCAAATTAAAATATGTGTTTATGACCATAGATAGACATGTACTCTAAGGCATGCTGGGCTAACACCCACTCAAAGGAAAAGGCAACCCATGGCAAAAGCCACTTCTTACAATGTTTTGCTACATTGGGACTACCAGAACAGGTCAAGACTGAAAACAGACCCTGTTTTATAAGTAAAAAAATTGAAAGAATTCTTCCAGAAATGGAATATATCCCATACTAGTAGGGATTACATACAATCCTCAGGGTCAAGCAATTGTCAAAAGACATCACCAATATCTCAAAGAGGCCCTTATAAAACAAAATGGGGAGAAGTCTCCCCTATCTACAACTGCAAAAGGCATTATTAACCATCAATATTTTAAATTTTCAAAAATCAGAATAAATTAATCCCAGAAACATTGTGGATCCTTACCAACGAGGCCCTGAATAAAGGTTAGGTGGAAGGATCATCTCACTAACCAATGGAGGGGCCCACATCCCTTGTTGACAGAGCACCGGGGATATGGATATGTCTTCCCAAACAGAGGAGAAATGCCTATATGGATACCTGCTCATAACTTAAAATTTCTCCCCTCAGGACAATAGGGAAGACCAAGATGACCAGTAAAGAAATAAAGAGATTATGGTGAACAGCCCTTAAATTCAAGCACAAGAAAAGAAAAATAACCACTGCCCAAGGGAGGCTGACCCTTGAGGAAAGCATTGCCTGTTTATCTATTTCATGTGACCCTCCCAGTGGTGATCATGTTAATTCTTCTCATGAGGACCAAAGACCAGAGAGCAAGCCCCTACCAACTGCAGAATATGACATGGATCCTGTCGACCCATGGCACTGGAGGGATCCTAAACCAGACTTCTCAGATGACAATATCCTGGACATGGTGACCTGACCTGATTTTTGACCTCTGCAATTTGGAGTGTAGGAGTTGGAATGTGGGAGATGGGATTCTGAAGGTCGAAGGAAGACCAGAATGTGGAGGCGCTCTGGGCACCGTACCCCAGGCATCTTGCCCTAATGAGCCTGGGTGTTCTCATGTCCTTAGGAGACACGCCCTCCTGCAGACATCCTTTTATGTATGCACAGGGAGTAACCAGACTGCATCCTCTATGAGAAACTGCTTGGCGGCTCCTGACTACTCTTGTTCTTCTTGGGGATGTGAGCAGAATGGGTAGACATAATTAGAAAAAAACAGACTGTATTGCATTATTTACAAACATCTTTGGATTACTTAGCAAGGGTAACCTTACAAAATACGAGAGGCTTAGAATTGCTGTTTTTGAACAGGGGGGAATTTGCAGGGCACTTGGGGAAGAATGTTGCTTCTCTGTGGACCATTCTGGGACAGTTAGAAAAACCCTAGATGAGTTAAGTAAAGCTATTGATTTGTTTAAGTCAAGGGCACCCTATGAGACCTGGTTTAATTGTTCCCCATGGCTACCATATTCATCTCTTCCCTAACTGGGCCAGTGACTATTTGTTTATTGATCTGTCTTTTTGGCGCATGCATTCTCCAAAGGCTGGAACAAACATTCCAAAAACAGATACAACAGGTACAACTCTTGTTCCTTCGAGTACATTATGATAGGCTAGATACATCTCACCCCATGGATGAAGTTACAATTTGAGGGTATCAAGGCTGAAACTCCAAATAGGGTGGCCCTGACCCGTACTCTTTCCCCAGTGGGCTATTCTGGCTTGGTGACTAGGGTAGGGGGTAGGATATAAAACAAAAGGGGGAGATGTTGGGCCAAAATTATCTCAGGGCCTGTACCTTGGAGACTGTAGGACGAAGAAAAGCTTGGCTTGTGTTTGAGGGAACTGAGTGAGGATGAAATAGCAAGAACTAGGTAGATGCCCTCCAGCCAGAGAAAGGGTTTGGATGTCTCTCATTGGCTGGAGGTACCCCCACATCACACCATGTTATTTAACCTAAATAAGATGACATTCACGGTAATATATTGAGTTCTTGACTCCCTATTATGTCTGATTGCCCTGTGTCATGGGGCTGCGTAATGTGCAAATAGTGCACTCAACTTTCACTGGGGAATCAGCAGGATAAGGAGGCCTAGAACTGTTTCTCTTTTTATAGAAATCTATGCCTGATAAAAATGAAGTTCTTATCTGTATTTTATTGCTTATTATTTGTACTTCTTATTCCAAATAAGCAAAAAAAATTATAAAACATAGTGAAGCTAAAAATAAAGGTTAGTACAGAATTTTTTTGAGAATTCACATGTGAAATAAGATTTATACTCATTGTTGCATGCAAAAATAATAGAGGAAACTAGTATTTAGATAATTTTAGTATTTGAAAATGTTTATTCCTTTCATATGCAATATGTAGGAATAGAAATTCTTTGACTGATATGTATAGATGAAGCATGCTTCTTATAAACACCAATGTATTTCTAATTTATAAAAATTCTAGTTAGATAATTTAGACACTTTATAGTAAATAAAATTTTAGGAATAAAAATCACAGAAACTTAATGAGATAAGAAAACATTTTCTATGCTTTTAATAATGTTGAAAGCTCAGTAAAAAGAATTTTTAAATGTCCTTTGTTTGTGGATAGATCCGCTTATGAGTGAGTACATGCCATATTCCTCTTTTTGGGTCTGGGTAATCTCACTCAGTAAAGTGTTTTCTATTTCCATCCATTTGCATACAAATTTCAAGATATCTTCTTTTTTTTTTTTAAACCGCTGAGTAGAACTCTAAAGTATATATGTGTGATACTTTCTTTATCCATTCTTCTATTGAGGAGCACCTAGGTTGTTTCCAGGTTCTGGCTATTACAGATAGTGCTGCTGTAAACATAGTTGAACAAATGCTTTTGTAGTATGATTGCCATAAATAAAGGACATAGAGCCTATAGTTGGTGATTCTAGAAAAGCTAAATAAGAAGGTGAACTCAAAGAAAAACATATATTTATCCTCCTGGATATTGGAAGTTGACAAGATCATTGGGCA
>LOEQ01003507.1:30208-43184 GCA_001685075.1 Bramus lutescens
AAAAAAAAAAAAGAAAGAAAACCACATTTGCCTTTGCCACATTTGCCCAATTTTATCTAAGTGGAAAACACATCATTTTTTATAGAATTTACAGCAATAAATTATTAAACAATGGATTATTGCATTAGAAACAGATACAGTAAATGCCTTTCGGTATACGTGAGTAAAATCTCTGCAGGATAATGCATGCAGTCGTTTATGTGATAAATAAGTAATAATCTCAATAATCTTAAATCTTTCTTTCATGCTCGATAGGGAATCATTCCTTTTCATGAATCCAAATCAGTGTGCACTATGCTCTCTGACATATCCACTTAGCAGTGCCCTTCAGAGAACTTATTTTCAAAGAACAATACTATGAAACATATAACTCCTTAAATCACAAAGTGTTGTTCTTTTTTTCTCAAAATATACATAAGAGGTTACTAAACAGCAAATCTGCATTTTGTATAAAATAGATATTAAATAATGCTAAAGACAATTGCAGTATTTTCTCCTTATGCTTTTTTGCATATCATGGGACCTTGAGGAGCTCATGGAGTTCACATGTGTCACTGAATCACACCTGTGAAACAAAAGCCTAGAAGTAACTTAGCTGGTTTCTCTGTTGTGGTTTGACAGTAATTAAATTAGTGAGAGAGCCTCACAAGGCTGCAGTCTAGAAGTTACACAGCCCTCATTTTTATCTGGAAGTTTTCCTGGAATGAAGCTGACTCCAGTATCATTTGGGTAGTTGGGAGAATTTGTTCCCTGAAAATAGCAGGAACATATTTTTGCCCATTATATGCAGGAGGCCACTGACACTCTCAGAAACAACCCAAGGGTCCTGGTCATGCTGTCCTCTCAAGAGCTCCCTCCGTACAAATGGCATCATATAAAACGAATAAAGTTTTCCTCAATGCAGTTTTATATTATTGAATCCTGAGTATTGGTACCTTATCAAAAGATTAGCACATCGTTTCCTTCACTATATTTTATTATTTAAAAACAATTCAAATGTTTTCTCATCACTCCGTCAGGGGAATACATCCAGGCTGTTATATGGTATTCACAATGAAGTCTTATTTTGTTGACTATGACTGCAATTCAGAATTAATAAATACAAACTACACAGTGATTGCTCATTCTTACCAACAAATATGAACGAGATTTATTGCAGAAGAATGTCAGATCAGATCATCTTATCTGGTGTATCTCATACATAATCCATAGTTAGAAATTTGTGATTTAAAACTAGTATTTTGAAGACAAAACAGGAAATCTTTAGGAATAGAAACAATAACACATTGAATTTTCAAAAATGGTTCTTGACCTGCATAAACTGTCCTCCATGGATGAAGATAATTCATGCACCAGCATCAGTGCACTGTTTTCCTATTCTTTCTCACAAAAATTCAGCAAATAAGACAGAAGCAAAGGAGCAGAACAAGGAAAGAGGAACCAAGTGAACTAAAACCCTTATTAATGCCCAAAATCTTAATGCCAGTTGCCTTGCCTTGCAGAGTTCGTTACTTCTTTCAGATTCCAGAGCGTTGGTGTTAGTTTCTTGTAACTGTCAATCATGCAATAAGCCACTGTCACCTGTTCCATCCGTGTGTTTACTATCAGGAGAAAAGGAGATCTTTTGATAAGACAGTTGATTGACCAAATGTCATGTAAAATTCGTTCGCATTTTCCAGTTTCCCAAGCAGTCAGAATAATATCCGTACATGAAGTGCAGTTGGACCACCAAGAAGAAACTGAAATTAAGAAATAAAGAGTTGATACATACCTACATATATTTTCAGTAACTCATGCATAGGCTGAACTCCTCTTAGGAGGGAATTTTTTTTTCTTTGTTAGGAAATCTGATAATGTATTGGAATATGTGGACATCTAGATAAATGGAAAGTGAACCAAAAAATAATGCTACGAGAGAAAGGTGTGCAAATATTTATGGAATGACAGGAACTTTAATTCCTAAAGCAGTTTGTCATTCAATTATTCTTTCACAGAGAATATCACTGCTTTTATAGGATAGTAATCATGGAGACTGTTTTCTAATATACTATTCAAACTTCAGTGTTTTTCGCATTCCATTTCCTGAAGAGCAAGGATCTTGTCTTATAGAGATGAAAAGTTGCAGAAATGTCACTGAACCCATACACACTGGTTACAAGGGTGTGTCATTCATCATTTAGGCATATGTTCTAAATTCACAAGTTTTAACTCATTGTCTTCAACTAGAAAATAGTCAATATTACACCATCCAAATTTTGTTATTACACTATTTTTCACTGTTTAAAAGAAAAATTCTTTAGAATGTCAGCATAGAAAAAGAGAAGTAATTAAAATAAAAATATGGCATTTCCTTACTTCAATAATCAATATGTTGAGAATCCCTCTGTGACTCTCTGAAGTTACTATTTTAAACAAATACAAAATATATTTTGCTAATATTGGGTTCTAATTTTGTTATTGTTTATATTCTTCATTTCAGTATCCTAAACCCTCACATGAACTATAAGAAATGTAAAATTTTCCTTTTTGAACCAAAATATTTTGGATATACTTATGAATATAATAAAGACAATATGACCCATGTATCTTCCCTTGTAAAATCATAGCTAAAATACTCGTTTAGTCCAGTCTTTTTTTTCTACCCAAGCAAACAGTACAAACATCTCTCTGCATCTTTTGGAGAGACTAGGAGTAGTAAACAGTCCCCGTGCTAAGCAGAAAGGAAGAGAAGCCTGTGGTTAGGCAATGAAATAGAGAAATCACTGACTTCTCCCTCACATTCTTGAATGGGCTATTATTTTTTTTCCTTACTGCAGGAACCCCGTCTGATGGACCAGACTGAGCAGATGAAGGCCATCAGAACAGGTTTACTCAACAGCTGTGCTTCCCACAACAGTTGAGCACCAATCACCTACCAACCCTAAATTAGGACAGGAATATTATTCAAAGACTTTAAAACCCAGGCTTCCCAGAGGACACCTGAATTTTTGCTTCCCAGGTTCACTCTGTGTTTTGCAGAGGAAGTTCTTTTTCCTCTCTGTACCTACTGAATGTGGCTTTTCTCTCCCACACCAAAAGCTTTTCAACTACTGTTTCTGTCTGCATTCTGTTGGCTATGTTTTCTGGTACCTGTCCGGGCTTGAGATTTTTTCCCTGCTTTTAATTTTTTAACTGGCAGAGAAAATGCACATGATAAAGACCCCTAGATTGCAACAACTTCATTTATGTCAGGCCTTGTAGTGAGATTATGACTGATGTCAGCCACTTTCAGATATGGGCTATAAAACACCCTTTTCTTATTCTCAGGCCTGCCTTTAATGTGGAACTGTCAAGAAGAATGGATACAAATTCCTGGGTGAGTAATCAGAGGAGAACTTTCATGTGAAATTTCTCAATAGTATTAAATTATGATAGAAATAAGAATGACAATTTTATTCTTTTAAGCCATAATTATGGTTTTTGTAAGAACAACAGCTGAAGTGAATTAATGAAAATTTATCTTCTATACATTATACTCCATTAAAAAATATTAGCACAAATTGTGAAAAAATCAGACAGATGAAGAAATTTATCTAGTCAAGTGTTCCTGCAGCCCTAAAACACCTTCAGATTCTGCCCTTTCTGCACAACTCTTTATCATCAGTGGTCAAATACCCAACTTCATATCTTGTTATGAAAAGTTTGAAAAGCCTGGCAAACACAGAATATATATTATATTGTTCTAGAAAAGGAGGTTGCAACATCTTTAGATGAATATTCCCACGAGAATATTAGTGATTCCTCCTGAATTGTGCCTAATAACAGAAGGCATAAATGTAACTTCTAATCAGTTCCTTTATTTCAAGTGGCACCCCTTAATAAAGGTTCCATTTGATATTTCTTTCTTTCTTCTTAATTTCAGAACGTGTAGCAACATAGCAATAAAAAGTTCAAATTCTTATTTTCTTCTTTAGGAAAAGAAAATTAAGAAAAATTTCTGCTGTGTATAAATAATTAAATGTAAATAGTGTATATATATATTTATGTATGTGCTTGTAATAAGGTTTGAGGTTTTACTTTTGTTATTGTGCTTTGTTTGCTTGTTTCATTTTTGGTTTTTATTCTGGAGATAATTCTCTACCATCTTAAATGTGAAATCACAATGCTCCTGTAGGTAGAAATTATCTGTTTATGAAGGAAATGAGGGAATCTTGCAACCTAAGAAAATTCAGTAGTTTCTTTGCTTCGTTTCTTTTTCTTCATATATATATAAAAAATCATCTCTGTTAAATGGCAATCCCTAAACACACAAAAGAACTTGCAACAATTTAGTGCACTATGTGTTGTAATTATAAGAAAGATAAATGAACATGTCTGCAACCTTAGCAGGCATGCAAAATGCCATTAAGACTGACACATTGCAGCTGCGCTTGCTGGTACACTCATGATCCCACTGCTCCAGAGACAAAAGAGGATTCAAGGACATTCAGGGAGAAACACTAGTTTAAAAATCATTTTCTGTCTGTGCTATATGAGACGAACAAAAATAAGTAAATATTGAACACATGTTCCTGGAGAAAAAATTACTTAGGCTGGATTAATGAGTTAATGGAATGAAAGGAACGAAAGAAATTTGATAGCTGTTCCATCAGGTGATATTTTAGCAGCCTCTGGAGGATTTTTACTGAAGACATACTGCATCACTATTTAAAACCTTTGAAAGAGGACAAACACATATTATCTGCTTCTAAAAAATACAGTTCTTCCCAATTAACATTGACAAAGGTATTATTCTGAATAATAGTCTGACAAGACTCTCTGAAAAGCTTTGCTTTCCATTTCTCTAGAGACATCATTGACATTTACCTCCTTGGCCCATACAATTAATTATCCCTACAAACTAAATTAGGCTGTGCATTTTTGTTTTAATGATCACTCCTAATCTCTTTCCCCAAAATTGGGAAGCCTGAGGAGAAAGTTTTAAGGAAAATTAGAGTCATTTAGTTAAGACAACTTCTTACTAAAGTATCTGGGATCTTTATATGTAAGTTATCTTCATTTTCATGTGTGCATATGACTCACCTCTTATCTCATTAATTCTGATGAGGTAAAGAATGTCTGAGCAGGTATTGAAGTGAGAATACATGCAAAACGCTCAGAGAAAGAACTTTCACAAAGAAAATGTGGTGACTTCAGGTATTAAAATAATAATAGAGGTGCTTTTTCACAGTAACTGCAAGGAACACAATAGAACAGGTGAACTGAGTGGAGAGGGAAGCCCAGTGATGCACATCCTAACTTGGTTTCACTACTAATAAACGCATCCTAAGTTGACTCCATTACTAATCTAAAACTTTATTAAAATATTAGATTTTGTTCTGATTTGAATTAAGGAGAATAGGGGCTCAAGAGATGGCTCAGTGGTTAAGAGCATTGCTTGCTCTTTCAAAGATCCTGAGTTCAATTCCCGGCAACCACATGGTGGCTCACAACCATCTGTAATGAGGTCNATAAATAAATAAATAAATAAATAAATAAATAAATAAATAAATAAATATTAAAAATGAATTAAGGAGAATATAGCAAATATAATGACTTGTGAATGAAAAATTCAGATTGGAGAGACATAAGAGAGAGTGTTAAAAGGGGAGGTAGTTTGAAATGGCATTTCTCCTATACATGATAACTTAATTGCCCCTTAAGTGATAAAAAGTTAAAAGAAGAAAACCATTAGACTTCATTTTAGTAATCATACCACCCATTATATAGAGTCATTAATTATGATATGAAGCATATACTTATAATCTATTATTGTTCATAATGAAAATACTTACATTTTTCAATATATGATTTTGAGTGTGGTAATTGCACCATAGCTCTACAAAGAATTATAAGAAAAGTCATAATTATACTATTGAATTAAGTATTAATAGGAGAATCATTTTTTTCCGGTGAAGTAGAAGTGCACTGTTAGGGATTTAAATAAATATAGATATTTACTAGCCTTATTTCAGAATTCCTTCTGTGAATAGCTATGTTTTCAACAAGTTCTGAGAACTCAAGCTATGTAACTTGAAATTTTCATATGGAACACATTCAATACTTCATTTAGGCTGATTTCAGGCTTCCATGCACAGTTACGCTATGTAACATCATTTATTTCCCCATAGGCTATGACACTTCATGGGCATTTATCTTCAGAATAACCATCTTGATCCCCTTCCTCATATTTTCCCAATGTCTACGTGAACTGTAATTGTGCATTTGTCTTAACAGGAAAGATAACACTCTATCTAAAATTTCTTTCTCATTGTTTAGATCATATTTTCAAGTAGTTTAAAACATGGTTATAGATTGCTATTTCAATATCTGTCAATCTTCAGTAAAAATATATGGTAATACATTTTATGAAAAATATGAATAAAATAATATACATTTAAAATATAAGAAATACTTCTTTCCTTTTATCTACAATAATCAGGTCACTGAAGTGTGAAACAAGGATGGCTACACATTCAAAGGTCTTGATATTTAAACATACAAATGACATCACCAAATACAGAATATCTTAACATAGGCATTCATAATCAGTGACATTGTGAGAGGTTTTGGGTTGTTTTGCTTGCATTGTATTTTCTTTTCCAGAAGGGACAGGTCAGGAGATATTACAGAAACATGAGATTAACTTTTGCTTTGTTTTATTTTATTTTATTTTATTTTATTTTTTTGCTTTTCAAGACAGGGTTTCTCTGTGTAATTTTGGTTCTTGTCTTGGAACTTACTCGGTAGATCATGCTGGTCTCGAACTCACACAGATCTGCATATCTCTGACTCCCAAATGCTGGGATTAAAGGCATGTGCCAACACCGCCCAGTCAAAAAACTTGAAAATATTGTTATAAGTGATGCTCTGCCCTTTCACGGGAATGGTTCCCTGTTTCTCCGACTAAACTTGAATGCAATACAAAAGCAACTTCCAGACAATTTTCCTAAAAATCTCCTGTGCCATTCACACCCTCAATATGTTGTCCAGTTTTAAGCATCTGTTCTGCTGAAATAACTATAGAAAAGACATGCTTCGAGAAGCCAGGCGGTCTGTTTGATGACATGCAATCTGCTACCCAACTTCTTGGACAAACACATGGATATTCATACATTATAATTATTTTTTCATATTATATATGCCTTATTTTAAAATGCTTTCAACGTCTAACTGTCCTACCTCATCCTTAATTAAACTGCTTCTTCCTAAAACACAGACATTTGGAACCTGACACAGTTATTTCAAGAAATTCTATAATACATTTTAAATTTTAAAGCTACCTTACGTTCCTTACCCTTCAGCAGGAGATAAAGGTAGAATGATGCTATTTGCCTGCTCAAAACATAAAGATAATATATTTTTATTCTTAAGTTAGATTTCTTTACTTACTTTTGATTTACCTCATTTTGTAACTTAAACCAATTAGAGTTTTGTCTACATTATGGTTTCTTTGATTGTAAAAGATAACATAGCCATGGAAGCTCTTGTAAAGGAAAATATGTAATTGGAGTTGACTTACAGGCATCACGGCCACATACAGCAGACATGGTGGTGGAAAAGGAGCTGAGAGTTCTACATCTTGATTCACAGGCAGCAGAGAGAGACATTGTGTTACACTAAGGAAAACTTGATCATATAAGACTTCAATGTTCACACTCCAGTGACATACTTCCTCCAACAAGACCACACCTACCCTGGCAAGGTCATACCTCTTAAGATGGCCAAGACTCAAAGACATGAGTCTATGTGGACCATACCTATTCAAACCACCACAAATCCAATATAGTAAAACCATGTTAAAGTTGTTTTCTACTTTTAAGATATGTGAAATTTTACCTGGAGAGTCCTTTATATGAGTTGAAGATAATACTTTAATTAGGTACATATAGTAATCATTGGCTTCTAATAATTGCCTGTTTCTTTTTCAAGTGATTATAGCAGCCTATCAACAGATATTCATATAAATTCTACTTAACATATGGAAATTAATCCAGTAAATAATAAAGCAAATGCATCCACAAAATTGAATCGTAACTTTAGAAAGTGGTACCTTAGAGTTTCTTAACAACAGGAGAATTTACCTATGTATTTGATTTGTGGACACTAAGTTTGCGTGTACAACCTAACACACAACTGTATCTAAATCCACTTTTAATTCTACTTCTGATATCAATTACTTCTCATGTATAAGGAACACATCTTTTAGGGTTCTCAACAAGGCCTAGCATATTGACTGGTGAAAATAAATTATTTTTCAAGAATAACTCTTCAAAGCATCACTTTTGAATTTTGGGCAAACAAAACCTCAAAATTTTAAATTGTATTGTTCTTAGTTTTATGAAGTATAAAAACTTCCACCTAATAAGTTATTTTATTTCTTAAGAAAGCTCAGTGTTTTAGTAGGCAGAAATGAAATATTTTGTTATGCCTGTTTACTTTGTCTAGGTCATCCATTATTTCTTGATGCTGTAACACTTGCACTTGAGTGAAACTTTGAAGACTGGAAAGAGTTTCCCATAATCTTTGGCCAGCAAATCCCTGAAAGCTAAGCTGTTTGTTTGGAACATTTTTCCTATCCTATACTTCACCATTCCTTGTTTTGTTTTGTTTTTGTTTTAATCATGCATTATTTTGGAGTCATCTCAACTATTTACAGAAGTCAGGTCCTGAAAATATTCTGCATTAAGCGCAACCTTATAATATATTACATTTTGGTTTAATTTGAGCCAATTTTGGTGTCAGTCAGCACTCCAAATTAATAGTATTTGTAAAATCAAATGCTTTGGTGCTAAATTCCCTTTGATTCTCCTGATTCCTCTGACTGTTGAGAGTAGACACCCGAGGTCAGGTATTTTAATTCCCTGTTGAGCTTCATTTCATAAGACTTGCAACCTCTATCTCTTCATTGATTTCTTTTTTGATGACATCGCAATATTGCTTATTTTGTATTTGACAATACTAAGGGTGTTTTAACAACACCATTTCAAAAGCACATACAGAATTGTTCCATTGTCCAATTCAGACCTTGTGGTTTTAAACTCTGGTTACCAAAATTAAGTTTATTCTGCTTAAACCTGAATTCGCCTTCATATAGCCTTCGAACTAGCCTGTCACACTGCCGTAGACGCTTGTCTTGCCAACTATTTTCAAGGTTTGTATTCATCAACGCTTTCTGTAATTTAGATTAATTTTCTTTGGACCTCTACCACATTATATCAAAAACTATGACACATCCGATTTCTATTTTAATCAAGATTTATCACATCATCTTTCACTATATACATACTGGTATATCTCAGGGTTGTAATTTTTATAAATTTGTACTAGCATTACTATTTTTTATATTTCTAAGAAATTACATAATGGTAACACTGCTTACAAGTCTACTGTTTTCTTAGTTACTAATCTCAAACTCTGTACCCATCTTTTGTATCTAAATGTGATACAATTCAAATAATTTAAATACACATTTTCTGTTTTCATAATTCTACTCTGTATTCCCTGAAAATCAAAACACACACACATGCATACACACACACACACACACACACACACATCTTTTCAAACCAGGAAATGCTAATCCAAAGATCAACAAGCAGATATTTTATTAAAAATTAGAAAGTAGAATCATCTTACAAGAATTTTTTCTGGTTCACATATAAAAATGCCAATAACCTATCGTTTACTTTTGTGAATATTTATAATTGCAGATTTGTCTTAGGCCAGAGAGTGGGTTGTTATCATGTTAAATAACATGCAGAACATTGTCCTCTGACACTGATTTACAAAAAGCATCACAGAATGTAAGAAAAACACAGTTTGGCAGTGTTTTCAACAGAATGAATTATAAGATTCATGAAAAATGGCTAGCAGTTTGTTAATCAGGAAAAGGAAAAGGAAACATTCAGGGACATAATCTGAAATTTCAAACATGAACAAAATGTGCTCTTTAGAAAGCTTATTTTTAAGTTGTAAAGTAGGTTTGGAGAGCAGAGAAAAGAAAGGCACTTGCGATTGAAAATTTTCTGCTTCCTAGTAAGCTGAAGATACAGCTATGATTCTGTCGATATGGGGAAATTGCTACAGGAGGACAGTGTGTACTTCTCGACAGAATCACAGAATTCCTCTTCTTTTCTTTAGCATGCCAGTTCTTACACTTGTGAATACCAAAAGAAAAGAAGTTAGAAGGCAATTTTCATTTTTCTAGAATGTTTGAATTCTCCATAAAGGTTTGCACAGTAGTTTGTTAAGACTAAGATTGTGACAAGACATTTTTTTTAAATTTTGAATTAAAATATGATTTTATTATATTCCCCCTTCCCTTTCTTATTTCCAATTACTTGCACGTCCCTTCCTGGTAGCCTTCAACTCTCTCTCAAATTGATGATCTAATACTATTATTATCATTATTATTATTTATTATTGCTACATATATGTGTATATATTCATGTAGATAGTTGAAAAAATATAAACCCAATGAGTCCATTATTTTACGTGAATAAAAGTTCTTCATTGACCATTTCCACTTATCCTTTAAAGAAGTCACTCTTTCTTCTTGACAGTCATTCCTTTTGTAAACTTTGTCTAGAGTTTTGACCCTGTGAGATTTTCCACTTTCAATATTAAATTAGCATGTTTATTTTTATTTGTATTATTTAGATCCTTTTTAGACAGAAATGTCAGGAGGCACAACTTTATTGCAGACTTCTTGATCCTGTGGCTCTCACCGTATTTCTACTCTCTCTTCACCTACTTCCCTGAGTCTTAGGCATAGGAGATGTGCTGCAAATGTATCAACTGCAGCTAGTCTTCCCAGGATCTTTTGGTCTCAGCACTGACTCTCTTAATGGAATAAACAAAAACAAGAAGAGATATAGAATGATGGAGCATCTTATAATAATGAATTAATAAGTTTATTTTCTAGACACTATAATGATAGAGAGGGATAATCAATTATTTTAAATGATATATCCTTAACAGGTGGACCATAATCCAAATGGGCCTCAATACCACAATAGGCTAAGCAACAAAAATTTGACTCAATGGGAAATTAAAAACATTTTTAAAAAGTAATAGCAAACATGGTGAGAAAGAATGGGAGAATTAATAGTGCTGTAAGGAGAGAAGGTCTTGGGGTGAATTTGTTCAAAATACATTAAATGACTGTCTCATTAATAATTAAAACAAGAAAATACCATGGTGATAATACTCTGAATTATAGAACTCAATTTGCACAATGGACCATTGGATAGAAATTGTTTATAGTATATAGTATATAGCATATGGGACTAGCAAGAAGGGAAATATCTCCCAAGGAAAGCAAAAGGGATTAGATAGTTACAAATGGATGGGGGACTACTGAAGCAAAATGGGAGGATGAAGCAGGAACTAAAGAGAGTTGTGAAGGAAGAAATACTTGTGAGACAACTAAAACCAAGGACTATTTGATGGGACACATGGCAACCTAACATCAAAGAATCTTTTCAAAATATATATATATATACATAAAGACATAATCAGCAAGGGAATCAGCAAAAAATGGGTAATGCAATGAATAAGCCAAACATCTCTTGCTGCTAAATTAAACTTCAGTGTTGTAAATTGGGTATATCTAATCAAGTTCCTCGACAATAGAGCCCTATGGAACTTTTGAACAACTCTGATTATTGCCAACATTATTAATTGTCCTCCACAAAATGATTGCAAGGTTCTGTCACTGAAGATAACACTTACACAATTTACTGAATAAGAGTTGAGCTAGCCTACCTAAAGCCTTAATTACTATTGACTGGTGTATGAGGTGCTGGAAGGTCCTCTCTAGACCACCAGAAAAAAATGGTAGAAAAACAATCAAGTCACAAGCCCTCTGTTCTTAGAAGGTGATGTTACCTGAAAGCTATGCTTGTACAACAGTGACAAAAGACTTCATCAGAGAAGATTCCACTTGAAGTAGTCGGGCACAAAGACAGGGAATCACCAAAAGGCAATGTTCAGAGTAAGAGGCCTTGGAAGACCCACTCCCAAATGCAATGTCTCTATCAAACATTTCCATTCAGTGGACAGGGCAACTCTTTAGAGGAGGAAGTGGAAAGATGGTAGGAACCACTAGAGATGCAGACCCCAAGGAAAGGAGGCCTTCTAAACAAAAGACTGGCACATGTATGAACTCACAGAGTCTACAGGAGCATGCATAAGGCATAAGTAAGTCTAAACCAGATGGTTTCCCACCACTAAGGTGGGGAGTGCACACGAGGCTCATACCGAATTTGGAAGCTATCTACGATTTGCAACCACTAGCAAAGGAAAAAAAAAATTTTCCCCCAAGGAGTTTCACTATGTATTCAAATCCCATATAAGAGCGGGTCTATCTAATCTCAAGTCCTTATCATCCAAGCAGAGTTAGTTATGGGTCCCCTCTCATGGAGTTGGACTTGAATATAGTCAGATATTAGTTCTTTCTTCCCATTAGCTTTGTGACCTGATTGCAGGAGGACAAGGGAAGTGTTGATTTTCAGCTTTCTCTTCTAGTAGTGTGCAGAATACCTCCAGAACCTTAACACTTGCAGGAGAAGGCCAGAAAATGAACTTTATGGTAGTTTTGGAGTCCATTTTTCTCCTAATACTGTGCTGGTCATTCTTTTCCTGCAAGTATTTCTCTTATACACTATGGCTTACGAATTTTTGACTTTTTGGGATTTCTCTATGGATGAATGTACCTCTGCATTTCTTTGCTTCCTATACTGTTCTTTCCCTTTTTAAAACCTATTCTGTTATCTTTCTTTTTATTTCATATTGATTTAGCTTATCATTATCTTTTTTCTTGCTATTTTTATTTTTATTTATTTATTTATTTTATTAAAAATGTCCACCTCCTCCCCTCTTCCCATTTCCCTCCCATCCCCCCCGCACTTCCCCTCCCCCTCACTCTCCAATCCAGAGATCAATCCGGGTTCCT
>LOEQ01003507.1:57470-68732 GCA_001685075.1 Bramus lutescens
CTCTCTCTCTCTCTCTCTCTCTCTCTCTCTCTCTCTCTCTCTCTGTGTTTGTTTGTGCATGTGTGTATGTGTTTTGAAGAGACCAGGAATTTGAGAGGGAGTAAGAAGATTAAAACTGGAGAGGTTTGATGAATGACTGGTAATTGAAGGTAATATGGAATTATATCTTACATAAAATTTAAGACATTGAAAAGATAAATTTAAGGTTTTTTTTTCTATGCCCATACCACAGTATAAGAAGCCATTGGAGTGAAATAATACTTGTTATTTCTAAAAATGGTATGGGGGGTTAGAATTGAGTAGAGAGTTACTAAAGAAGAAATACAAATACACAGAAAATGTAATAGAAAATGTTTAACATTAGTAGTTATCAGAGTAAAGCAGAGCAAATCATCTTTGAGATTCCATCTTACCACGGATCAAATGACTAAGATTATGACATGAATGCTGGCAAGGATGTAAAGAAAGAGAAAACCCTTTTTTCACTGTTGAAGGGACTTCAAACCGATGTGTCAAAACAAGCCAAATAAAAAGATTAAATAATTCAGAGTGCTCAACCTATAAGTGAAATGGTATCTTTTCTCCCCAGCAATGCCTCAGAATGCATCATGAAAGTGAGGGCAAAATCATAATTGCCAGTTACTGGGAAGACCTGCTAGGCAAAAATGTTTTCTGAAGATGGCATGGCAGAAAAACTCATGAATTAACTCTGGTGCACTTACCTGCCACAGAACTGTATGCATTTGGGCCTCTTGAACTTTTCTCATTAAAGTAGGGGAGGCACCATCTCCCTAGGTGACTATTGATAGTGAATGTCTTTCTGGCATAAGTGGTCTAACTCTCATTATTGAGGTCACCACTGATGAGTTGCCTATGTCCTAGAAAATAACCTCCCATAATGCTCATATAGACACAAAGTTTGTAAATGTGTCTTTGCATTATATGTCTTTTTCCTCCCATGTTGTAGAAGGTGGCTTGTTCATTTCCTGGACTCCCAAAATAACCACACAGAAACTGTATTAATTAAATCACTACTTGGCCTATTAGCTCTAACTTCTTATTGGCTAGCTTTACATCTTAATTTAACCCATTTCCATTATTTTATATTTTACCACAAGGCTTGTGGACTACTGGCAAGGTTCCAGCATGTCTGTGTCCAGTGACTCCATGGCTTCTCCTGACTTTCTCTGTGTAAAAGTTCTGGCTGTTCTGGAATTCACTTTATAGACCAGGCAGGCCTCCAACACACAGAGTTCTGCCTGCCTTTGTCTCCCGAGTTCTGGGATTAAGGCACGTGCCATCACTGTCCAGGTTGTAGCTTTGTTTTATGGCATCTAAGAGTTTATAGCAATTTCAAAAATATTCACAACAAATTAATGTTCTCTTTTTCTAAAGCTGATCTAATGTTTCAAATATCAATAATCATTTTTAATATTTTGTTTTACTTTTTCATTATTGGCATAGAATATTTGTTTTTAACTAAACTAACTGATAATTTTACAAATTTATAGTTTCTAATACATAGATATCATTCTGAACAAAGTATATAGAACTGCATTATTTTCAAATATCTGTTTACTTAGAAATTATGTGCTTAAAATATGTAAGTTTCTTTAAATAAGTTAAATTCCTAATTAATTAATTTGTTCAACTTTGTAGATTTCTAATGTGACACTGAAATTTTAGTGATAATTTTACAAAATCAAAACTTATCCATGGTTTTCTTTCACTGAATGAGGGTGTGTTAAAACTACCAACACCCTATCTAGTATTACTTTAATATAAACACTGACATTTAATTTGGATTTTAAGTTAGAACTGCATATATGACTCTCATTATATGCTTTTAATTTACTGGTGGATGTTGTTGCAAAAGATATACAAAGAAGCAAAAATACAGTCAATGCAGATAACCAGGTAGATTTTAGTATATAACACAGAGAGTTACAATATTCCCTTAGGACAATTTCATGCATTTTACATCATTAGTACCTCAGGTGTGTGTGTGTGTGTGTGTGTGTGTGTGTTTTAAAGTAAAGTGTTTTCTTACTGCCAAGTTACTTGAATAAAAATAATCTTCGTGACAGTTTAATCCTACTGCATTTTGTAACAAAATGAAACACATCCCCCAAACTCAGCTTGTTGGGAACTATACTAATGGTCCTTTTAATGTTCCATGGAGGTGAACATTTGTACTGCAGGGAAGCTGGCAGCCACAATTAGCCATATAAGCTGTCAATTCTGATAGTAGCTACTTCAATTGAAGAAAGCATTCAAGCAGATTTCTTCTATTTATAAATTGGACATGGAAATTTCACAAAATTATATAGCCATAGCCATAGATAAAATTCTTGATCATAATGTAGAGAGCAGGAAGAATGTCATTCTAGGAGATTTCATGACACAATATAATACAATGGTTGGAGACAGAGTTATAACGAAATGAGTATGTGGCTCCATTTTTACTGTCAGCAAAAGTAAGGATAAAATAATATATTTTTTTCTGGTTTTGATCACTAAATTACTTCTTCCTCAGTTAGATTTGGCAAAGATATTTATTTCACTCTGAAGTTAAAGGAGTCGTGTAATATTAATAGCAAAGAAAACAGGAATGGATATTTGTATTTGTCGTTAGCCTCCATGAAATACGCACTCTCATCCATTTTTCTCTTTAGAATTTAATATTGTTAAGGTTTTTTCTTTCATAAAATATATACTGAATCTCTCATGTTCATCATCCTCTGTTTGTGAATTATTACTGACTTGTGCTTAAAAATATGAAAAAAAAATCACCAGATGAATTTGTGTCTGTGCATTGAAATAAATTAAATGAAGTACATTAGTGTATATATATATATATATATATATATTGATTTTCTCTAATATTTACAAAAAGCAACATGTCATTTTGTAAGTTATCATTCATGCATATGTAAATATTCAAAAAGGTATTCATTTAAATGAAAAACATTACCTTCATTCTTATGTTGAAATGTAGAAAAAATGGAAAAGTGTTATCAACTCTCTGAATAGAAGAAAGGTATCAAACACTAAAGTAATAAATCAGAATTTTTTAAAGAAATGTTATGTTGTGGGATATTTATACACTGTGTGAATATGTATTACTGTGACTAGTGTAATACAAAGTTAAATGGCCAATAGCTAGGCAAGATGTATAGGTGGGACTTCCAGGCAGAGAAAGAATTCTAGGAAGAAGAAAAGCAGAGTTGTCATTGAGACATGAAGAGGCAAAAGAGGTGAAGATGGGAGAAAGATTATTGAGCCATGTGATAGGACATAGATCAACAGAAACATGTCAATAAAGTTATAAGAGCTAGTTAGAAAATGCTTACACTAAGGCCAAGTTTTCATTATTAATAAACTCTCCATGTTCTTACTAGCTGATTCAAATGCAGATTTCTATGAAAAAAAAGTGTTGGATGGGGGTAAAGAAAAGTTTGCCTTGTTGGTAAAAACAAATTGCTCCTGAAAAAAAGAAATACCAAGAGGGAATTCTATTAATTGCTTGGGATATAAGATAGGTTGGCAAAAAAATTCAACCAGAGAACATATAAATCAGGAAAGAGCAATTACAAACTTTTTTTTAGCTTTTTAAATTTTTTATTGATTTTTATTGAATTCTACATTTTTCTCTGCTCCCCTCCCTGTCTCTCCCCTCCCCCATTCAACCCTCACCTCAAGGTCCCCGTGCTCCCAATTTCCTCAGGAAATCTTGTCTTTTGCTACTTCCCATGTAGATTATTTCTGTGTATGTCTCTTAGTGTCCTCATTGTTGTCTATGTTCTCTGGAATTGTGATTTGTAGGCTGGTTTTCTTTACTTTATCTTTTAAAACCACTTATGAGTGAGTACATGTGATGATTGTCTTTCCGTGTTTGGATTACGTCACTCAAAATAATGTTTTCTAGCTCCATCCATTAGCCTACAAAATTCAAGATGTCATTTTTTTTCTGTTGTGTAGTACTCCATTGTGTAAATGAACCACATTTTCCTTATCCATTCTTTGGTCGAGGGGCATTTAGGTTGTTTCCAAGTTCTGGCTATCAGGAAAGCATTGCTTTCAGACTGATTGCCTAGCCTGCTTTTCTTTCAACTTTTATGAATATCTTTGGGATTCACTCTCCAACAATTTTTGTTTGTTTGTTTTTAAGCTGAGTTGTACAGACATTTCTTGGAAAATTCTCAAAACGTTTTGTCTAATTGAATCACGGATCAACAGATTGGATGTGTCCCCACCTCCAATTATTGCCAAACTACTCCTAGGTGGGATCTGGTTGCTTTTTCACCAACTGCCTCTGGCCCTCTGGAGTACAGAAAGAAGTTCAAAGTAATCTTGGCTGGCAAGATACAAGACATTGAGTGATTTTTTTTGGTTTGACTCTGCTCATCTGTTTGTTTATTTTTTCATTGTATTTATTCCAAGCTTCTTTGTTTTCTCCCAGAAGCCTACCACTGTTGTTAATTGATACAGCTTTTGTTTTTGTCTGCAGCAATGCCCATCTTTCCCATCAAATAGACCTGTGTCAACATGTATAGGACTATGTTATTTACAGAATCCTGGGCCTGCAGTAATTTTTAGAATGGTCCCTACCTTATCTTGTGGTGAAGAAGGACCTCTGCATGTTGTTTATACAATTTTGCAGAAGCTTCTGCTCCTTGCAGTTTAGCTGAAAGAGCCTTAACTGCTAGATCTTTCCTAAGATGCACCTCTTCATGACAATATTGAGAAAACCAGGACATGAGGGAGAGCTGTTAACATTTTCTGCTTAATTCATGCATATATTCCTCAATAAATATTTTACAGAGTGTTGTTTTGTGTCACCTTACGTTTATCAAGTCCTTACTTTTCTTGGTAAAAAATCCCTACTGAGGATATCACTTCCATGTTGTTCTGACTCCTACACTGTGTTAGGATTCAATTATTACTATTAATAATGTAGGGGTCAGTGTTTCTGGGTGTCACCTTCACTTACCTACTGTTTGTTGTTGTTCTAGATCTTTATTGTTTGCCTACCTTTCCTTGACGCCATAAACAGTGTAGAGTTAAGGTAAGTACTTGGCATCTCTAATTCACTATCCCACTTTCTTGTCGGTACTTTGTTGTTGAAATATGCATTTTGTTTGTGTGCATTTTAAATTTCAGAGTTCATGGGCACAGAGGGTGAAGAAAAAATATTAAAATTATGGAGAGTAAAAAGGAATTAGTTTGGGATGTTTGTACACACCTGTACTCCCAGACAAAAGGTAGAAAGATTGGTAATTCAAAGTCAAACGCTGCTTCATGGGAAACTCTACTCTAGCCTAGACCTTGTGAGACTCCGTGTGAAATATATAAATGACAAGGCAATAGTAAAAAAAGATAGGTAATTAGATCTCATTTGAGCAATTAAATGCTATGTATTTACGTGTTGAGTTACTCTGTGAAGGACATATTTTCTTATAATGAGAAAATTATAGTTATTTAGAGAAATGGAATTTTTTAAAAAATTGTATAAATTATGATGTTAATAGTAATTTTTTCATATTTCAAACTACTTGGAGAATTTAGGTATCATGTGCCTCTCCATGAGATATCCTGAGAATTTGCAAACACAACGACCTTTTTAGTGGTATGTATTGTATAAGAAGATTCATATTATACTGAAAATTATTTACTTCACTTAAATAAGGAGAAATATAGCAAAGTAATTAGATATAAATCACATCAAATTATGCATCGTCTTATGGGTTTTGCTTGATTACTTTTAATATGTGCCAGCACTCTTCCACAGCTCTTCCTTTCTCGTTAGTGTATGCAGATGTGATACTTCCTTTACAAGCCTGTGCACAATTTATTCATTGTGGGTTGATAAATTTCAGAAAATTGGATTTTATGTTCATTAAGTTTGAACATAATGATAAGATAAAAATACAACTTTTGTGTCTTTAATGATATATGAACTTGACAACAAAGAACTCATTTTCAACTTTTTTCTCTTTTTAAAATATTATATCCATGAAGAAATTATTGGCAAATTGTTAAAGATTTTTTTCTTTCTCTTCTCCTCTCTGTGCAATGAAAGCAATACCATAAGTGTCAATATACACACTTATAATAGGAACTTATGTTACATAGTTATCAGATGCTATAATTACTAACATAAACTCTAAAAATTCCTGAAATCAAACATCATGATTGTAGGATATGATTTAATACAAGGTTAAACATGAGAGTATAGAATAGTTTTAATAAAAAAACTGAAATAATGTACAGTACTATATTTTGATTTTATTATTTTCTTTTAGTTAAAATATTCTCATAGGATATATTCTAATTTTGATTTTCCCTCCCTTTACTCCTCTCTTCTTAGTTACTTCCCACCTCTCCTTCCATCCTTTTTGTCTCTCCTTAAGAAACAAAGAGATATATAAGGGAATAACAATAAAAAATATAACTCAAGAACAAATCGGACCATGACAAAAGAACCAAACAGGAAAACATAACAAAAAACATTATAAGAAATGCTCATAGACACAGAGATACACAAACTCACAAACAGAAGTCCCATAAAAACCCCAAAGAGAAAGCTATAATACTCAGGTAAATGACCTGTGAGGTAGGGAAAATATGTCCTGGATTAACAATATTAAACAAAGAACCTCCAAAGATGTTGAGTTCTTTGTATATCGACCATCTTCCACTGGTCATAGGGCTTAACCTTAAAAGTTATTTGCTTTTCCAGGTAGACTCCCTTAGAAAAAACTATTTTTTCATTTGCAAGTGGCTAACAATTCGAGAAAACTTCTGGGTTAGGAATAGAGACATTTGTTTACATTTCTTTCAGCTCTAATATCTCCTATCTCATCTGCTGAAAATATGTGTAGACCCTACTCATGCTGCCATAGTTTCTGTGGGTTCATATGTAGGCAAGTTGTCATGTCTAGAAGATCTCAGTTGTTAAATCTTTGGTATTCTCATCCTGTGTTTACATTTCTGCCCCCTGATCATAGATGGGAGAGATTGATTAATATATCCTCTTTAGGTTTGTGTGTTCCAAGGTGTCTCATTATTTTTATTTGTGTCCGTGGGTCTCTGTAATGTTTCTCATCTAATGCAAATTGAAGCTTTTCTGATGAGGACTGAGCAAGACTTTGAACTGTTGATCTATGAGTGTTACAATGTCATTATATGACTAAGTTTCTTTAGCAAAACAGTAGTAATTAGTTTTCCCCTCGGTTTCTGGCCTATCTAGTTTTGCTGACCACCTGATCATCATGAGGTATGGGTTCCATCTCACTGAATGAGTTTTAACTACAATCAGATATTGGTTGGTTGGTTCAACACGTTTCATGTTACTATTGCACCAGCATGTATTTCAAGCAGGTTATTCTTATAGACTGTGGAGCTTGTTGGTGGGTTGATATTTAAATTTCCCCTTTGGTGGTATACAGAGTTTATCCCAGCATCACAAATACCAGTTCCCATGAGTGAAGTTGCATTTGGTGACAAGAGATGTACAGCTTGGCTATCTTGCCCATTATTTGGTGATGAATTTTAGATTGACTTCATATATTTGTTTATCATAGGAAGCATTCCATACAAACCCTTAAAAGCCCCTTAGTTTTAGCTGCCCTTCCCCATATTTTCTCCTTCACTCCCTTTCTTGGACCTCACTGTTTGAGCCTCTAATTTCAGTCCTACACTTATCTATCCATGCTTATCTCTTTTCCTTTTCCTGTGGAGAATCCTGTCTCTCCACTAGTCCTTTATACTTTACCTAACTATGGGAAACAAGCCAGCAAACAGTACCACAATGTATCCTTTGCATCAACTTCTACTTTCCGGATCCTGCCCTGTTTGACTTCTGTCCTGACTTTCTTCAGTGATGTACAGCAATGCTGAAGTGTAAGCCTTATAAACCCTTTCCTCCCCAACTTGCTTTTTGATCATGGTGTTTCATTCCAGCAATAGAAACCCTAGCTAGAACAATGAATAAGTCTTCAGCACATGTTTTTTACAAGACACTAAAAATCAAAACTATCAAAGGTTAATAACTGAAGGAAAATTTAAAGATATAATAGCAATTTCAAAGTTGTCTTGAAAGAAATACTAGAATGACTAGGTTAAACCCCATAACTTTCTCTGGGTTTTTATGATTTATGTTACATTTTTCTAGCTGTTTTTCATTTTTTCTTATTTTTGAGAATGTCATATAGACATACAGTAAAATATATAATTACATTTAACCATGTTTTCTCTCCCCAAGTCTCTAAAATGTGCCCTTTCAAACATAATGTATTTTTAAATTCACTAAATCAATTTAGAACTACCCCATGGGTGTGGGGACTTCTATTGGAGCACAGGGTTCTTACCAGTAGCTACATTTTCCAAAAAGTATAATTTTATCTGCCATAGAAATTATGAATTCCCAGTAGCTCCTCAGCAAGGGATGATGCCTGGAGATCATCTCTTTCTCTTCCATGCTGATATTTTGTGTAGCTGTCCCCTTTAGAGCTGGCTATTCCAGAAAGAAAGCTACCATACTGAATTTGGAAGAAGTATGGGTATAAAGACAAATTTTTTAAGAGTTAAATTTTTTATTAACTTTACATACTAACCAGAGTAACCACTCCCTCTCCTCCTCCCATTCCTGCCCCCACCTCTTTTCTACCACTCCCACATCCACTCCTTAAAAAGGGTAAGGCCTCCTGGGGGAGTCAAAATGCCTGACAGGTCTTATGGAAGCAGGACAAAGCTCCTCTCCTTTGCATCAAGGGTGAGCAAGGCATTCTTCTATAGAGAATAAGTTCAAAAAAATGAACTCATGGACCAGGAACAGATTCTGATTTCACTGTTAGGGCCCCACAATTAGACCAAGCTACACAACTGTCACCCACATGCAAAGGGCCTCTGTCAGTCCCATGCAGCCTCCCTAGTTGTTTGTCTAGAGTCCCTGAGCTCCCGGGAAGTCAGGTCAGCAGCCTCTGTAAACACAGATATTTAGAAAAGACATTACAGCATTACTATTTAGCAAAAGCAATGACAGAGTCAAGATTCATTGTAGCCATGGTCTTTTGATCTGGGTTACAGAAGAAGGCAACAATTTCCTTCCTATGGAGTAGGCATCAAAGGCCAGTTTTGCTTTCAGCTGTCTCTTTTCAGTGTGCCATGAGTACTGGGGAGGGAGGAGTGGAAGTGCATGTTAAGGTCTTAGCTTTCAACCTTTATTGATTTGTGTGACTTTGAGCAACTGTGATCCTCTATGTTCGCTGCTTCTCACAGAAGAGGCAAACTTCTGTTTAAATATTTATGTTTCAGTAGAGATATTGACAGGAAAACAGGCAGGGGTTTGTTTACAGGAGCATAGGCAATTTACCAAATGATAATATTTTTAAGAAGATAACTAATTCTTCCATCAAGAGTTATTTGAATATCCGTCTTCAGGAAGTTGGGAGGTCCCATAATCTCCTCTTACTTCTCTGACATAATGTGAGCAAGCCCAATAATGTGCAGATTTTTTGAAATGAATCAGAGGTGACCTGAGTTCAAGAGTATAATGCCTATTCCTGCCAAGAAGTTGACATTCAGTACCTCCTGCTCTTCGACCTTTCTTAGTCTTGTAACTCCAGCATTAATATTATTTATGTCTAGTCCTTTATTGTGTTCCCTGGGTGATAGAAAGAGTGCAGTATAGATCTAGAAAAGTCGACGGAGGAATAATAGGGCAGCAAATGTTTAAGTTGGGGCATGTCAGGGGAATGGGAGAGAACAAAGATGGGGGAGGGCAGTTTCAAGATGTATGGAAAAAGCCATAAACATCTGATATTTGGTAAAATAATCAAAATAAGAAAAAAATCAGAGTTTGAATGCAAATATTCAATATGGGTAGACAAAGCGACTCCCAGATGCCGTAAGTTAATAAGTGAAATTTCCAGTGCAAAGAATGGTCTACTTCTCTGCAAGTGATTATTCAGAGAGGCCTGTGGAGACCCCAGGGACAGTAGAGCCAACAGTCAATCTTCTTGGTTGCCTACAGAACTAGTTGGTAAAAACATATTGTCAGAGTCTGAGGAGAGGTCTCAGTAATTAAGAGCATTAAGTGTTCCTAACTTCAATTCCAAGAACCCACATAGTGGCTCACCAGTTTTTGTAACGCCAGTTTCTGAAAATTAGATATACTCCTCTGGACTATTTAGACAATGCAAATATGTTAAACAGACATGCAAGCAGACAAAACAGCCATACATATAAAATGAATGTAAGTACATGAAAGGAAAAAAATAAAATGAACACCTTTCTGGAAACACTGTATGTCATTACAGGCCACAGAAGAATTAACCTCGATCTGAAATGGAAGCTTCTTCCCTGTTAGATAGTTCTGCTAGTCCTGGAAGTTGCTAGTACAGGATACAATAGGGAGAATTATCAGTAACTAACAACATCATGCAAACAGGCCAGACAAGTTCACTGTGAAACAGTGGCAAGTCTGTCATGGAAGAAATCAACTGTGTCCTGGTTGGATTTGATTCCTACTCCATAGGAGAAACTTTGGTTTTGACACTGTTAACCCAGTAAAAGCTCAACATTACGGAGACCACAGATGACAGTGGGGAAAGCTAGTTTTGTTGCTTATTAAATAGACATGATTTACCTATCAGATCACCCTCAAAATGACTGTGCCTATGTCTATAAATCAATACTACTACCAGCATTGTTCAGGTAAGTTTTTTTTTTCCCAAGTGGACAGTGCTCAAAGACTAGTAATTGATCAAAACAAAGAATAAATTATTGTTCTTTTCACTGTTTAAAAAAATTATTTTTTCTTAGAAGATAATATCTGTTCACTGAAATTCTATAAGCAAATATTTTCTTAAAAATAAACAATAAGCATATGTATAACTACTGGAATATATCATATATTACATGTTATTATGCTCATTACACTATTTTTCTATTCTAAAAATATGTTAAAAGATGACAACATAAAATTCCATCAGAAAAGGAAAATCTTTTTTATTTGTCTGTTCCTACAGATTGTTTTTATAGAAATATCATTTAGAATAAATGCTAGTTATTGTAAATTGTTCCTCCAAATCATTCTTTTTTTCACTCGATAATTTTATTTATTTATTAAAAATTTCTACCTCCTCCCCTCCTCCCATTTTCCTCCCACTGCCTCCACTCCCCCTCCCCTTCCTTCTCCAGTCTTAAGAGCAGTCAGGGTTCCCTGCCCTGCGGGAAGTCCAAGGTCCTCCCCCCTCC